>BPLR01012149.1:0-36624 GCA_021605095.1 Caerostris extrusa
CATTATTGGCTAGCAAAAATTTTCCTCCTTGTTTTCTGGAACATTATTTTTGTGTATTTTTCTCATATTTTTGGTAATAAATTGATTTTTTCTATTGCAATGATGAATATATGTCGATAAATGTATTCAAGCCTCATTGACTATAATTACATGTTTTCATTTTCCTCCATTTGCCAGATAATTGCCATGCAAACATCGGCCCATAGTATTACTCTGACAAACATGTTTTGACTTTTTGACAGTGAACATAATGTGTTTTTTTAATAACTTTAGATCGGATATTTTAATTTTTTTACAATACCTATAGGATATGCTTAAAGATTTAGTGATAGTTCTTTAGGGTTGGATTTTTTTAAACAGATGCGATTTTAGATATAATAAAGAGTTTATGCACTTGTGTTGGGTTTGTACTTTTACATTCTTTCCATTCAAAAATTAGCTTTTCCAATGATTCATTTTTTTTTTCATTAAAAATTACTTATTTTATGTGTAAAAAAATTAAATAACCCTTTTCGTATCTTTTTATTAAACGAATGAGAGTATTTTTCCGTCATAAAAGGCAAAAATATACCCCTTCGAGTTCTTATTTATTTTTGAGCGAAATTTTAAAAGCAAATAATAATTTTAATGATGCAGACAATAATTAAACCCTATTCTGAATTCTCATTCAGGTATATTTTATTTCATTTAAATGTATTCTTGGGAAAATGAAAATCCTTACAAAAATGTTTGAATAGCGTCTGCACATTATAAAAATAAACTAAAGAAATTAGGAGCAATTTTATTTTGTTCAATCGAACTATGTTTACATGATAGATGTCTGAAAATGAAGTGGTTCTTTAAGTGCTTATGGGCTAAGTTAGAATTAAAATAATATTTAAAAAAGAAAGCAAAAAAATAATAGGCAGAGAAGATATACAAATTATAGATAAATTTAGATTTAAATGCAAGAAAAAACACATAACACCAATCTTAAAAAATATAAAAAATGATTTTTTTTCCATGAAAAATCTCATTTTTATTTTGAAACAAAATTTCCCAGATGATCATCTAGAACAATTTTATGTTAATTACTTAATTACATCTTATTAGTGATTATAAGCACGTGTAAAGAAATTTAAAGAAAAAAGCTCTTGAAAGAAATTATAAAAGCCGAGAAAGAAACTAAAAAAAATTGAAAGTGATCAAGGAGACCATGGACCCCCGCTTCCTACAACGACATCCATATATTTTATGAATAACAATGCATGCAATGGATGATTTTGATGCATTTAGTTTGTTTATAAACGTTTAATTTCTTAATTTCCTGAAAATATTTGGCACAAATTCATCAGGAAATTAAAAGATTTAATATTTATAACTCAAGTTCGTAACTTAATGTCACCGTTGTTGTAACTAATGTTCTTGGTACAATATTTTCTTGTATAAACTAAATCGCAATTTGGAAGCAATAAAAGAGATAAATTAGAAATGTTTTAAAAGCAAAAATCTTTTTTCTTTGAAAGTTTTTCTCTCAGGCACTCCCGATAAATATAAGAATTGAAATAAACTAAAGTTGCCTTAACAAGCAGGAAAACCAACAATATAACAATCTGAATTACAGGCAAAACTAATTATGAATAAAAAAAAAGGAATGACACATGAAATACATTTGGAATTTTAACTTCCTTTTTGTGAACTTAATTAAGTTATCTACTTTTTGTCACTTGCTCTTCAATTGAGCTTGAATGTATATATAATATCAAGTAACGATTAAATTTATTTCATAAGCTTCACCAATCCTTTGAGGATTATTTATAATATTAAATCATTAATTAATTCTCTCTGTGTAAATAAAAGTAGCATTTTTCAAATTTAGAATAAATGCACAATTTCATCGAAAAAAATCAAATTTGGTTTTGTTACTATTTTATTATTGAAATAATTAAAAAACTGTTTTATTTTGCTATTCTGCAATAACATGTATGCTCTTTTTTTTAGCTAATTTTATCTTGTTTAAATTCTTGTCATTTGATTTGATGCCATCATACTTTTAATGACAATACTAAAAATTAAAAAGCAATTCTAAAAATGCTGAAAAAGAGACATCCATTGTTGATTTTATGCGATTTATTATCAATCTTATCTTAAAGATTCAGAATATATATTTAAAGACTAGAAACAAGCCAATTTCATAGTATTAAAAACTTATTTCATTGGTATATTGTTACGTGAAGGCCATTGTTAATAAAAGCGACAAAAAAATGAATCAAGCATTTTATATTGTAAACACAAGAGGGTCATAAACAACTCAAAATATATGCTGGACTTGATATTTTTATAGAATAGATTTAGAAACACTCCAGTCCTTTGTTTCAGTATACATTTGTAATAAAACTTTCGTGCTGTTGTTGTTACTAATCCCTATGTTGAAGGAAAACCTACACCAGGTCCAATAGACCCCGTCGCAGGGTACTTACTGGTCCATGGCTAAGGGTAATATGCAGCTTCACTTTAGCGAGGAACCACGAGGACTGAATACTGACTCAACGTCAAGACAGCGCACTATGATCCTAATAGACCGGGACCTGTGGCTCAAAGTGGATTCCGAACCACTACAATACATCCATGGAACCACCGGGACTCGAAACGGAAACCGGTGGCAAAAAAGAGCGAAAACATTCGTTAAACTTGTAATTATAAAAACTAGTGCATACATTTTCACAATTACACTTCACAATTGACGTGTTAAATGAATATTTATTTCAAATAAAAGTTTTATCATTTGTATAAAAATAATAATATTTTTATTAAACACCAGAGGGCCATAAACAACTCAACAAAATATACAATGGACTTGATATTATCATATAATAGGATTTAGAAACACTCCGTTCCTTTGTGTCAGTATACATTTGTAATAATACATTTGTTAACTTCGTAATAATAAGAAATAGTGCATACATTTTCATAATGCATACAATTAACAATTGGCAATTTATTTTCTATAAAATTTTTGTTTTTTATAAGAATAATAATATGTTGGGTTTTTTTTTTTTTTCAAATCTTATTAACGAAAGTAATTTTTTTTTTTTTAAACTTTTATTAAAACCTCGAAATTCATACCAGGACGTTCACATTTCATTCATTTTTATTTTCACTAATTTTTCTTTTTCTATTAAAATATGTTTTTGTGTTTTGCATATTTTTAATTTAATTCATTACTTATCACTTAATTTTGTAAAGACTCGCATTATAATTTTTGTAATACACAACAAAATGGATCAAAGTTTTAAATAAAAGAATGGGGATTTTTGTAGGTATTCCAAAACCTCGAACCGATTCAGATTCAGATGTTCAGATTTGATTAAAAATCTTAGACAGGGCATTACTTTTTTTTTCAATTCCTTCTATTAGCTCACACTCCTATATATATCTTGTTCAAATTTTCAATCATTAATAAAAATATTTTTATTCATCCACTCAAGTTCAAATACATTTTTTTTTTTAACTTGTAGCAGATGACACTTGATGTTAATAAAGTTTTTTCAAATATTAATTCAGTAATTAAATTTAATTAATTAATTTTAGTTTTTTTAGTTTTAAGTTGCATATATTCAACAATAGATGACGTCAGAAAATTATTTATATATAGGAAAAAAATAGACTTAAACATTTTTTTTTTCAAATTACTTGTGTCGTGCCAACAGGAGCAATATCTTTTAGTAAATATTTTTATGGTAAAATTCTATATAATTATTGTATATGTTAGACTATATTCTATGTGTGTGCCTTGGAAGGAGGTGTTTGTTGGTCTCTGCGCCTGAACGGATGGGAATCCGATATGTCCAAAGGAATGACCCGTTTCCGGTGGATGCAGGTCTTTTGCCACAGCTGCGGGTGAAGAGGATATCTCTGAAATATTTTAATTGGCAGGTGTCATAAAACACTTCATGCCAGATGGCCAAGAGATCAGTTCATCAAGACGGGGATTCGAATTTATGGACGGGGTGTGTCTGCCGAACGCATATAGGCTCTGATATGGTGTCGGTAACCGTGCGGACTGACGACAGCGGATGACGAAGGGGAGAGTTGCCCCATTCCCGAAATGAAGTGCTGGAGGGCCCAGAGGAGGAAAAATAGCCAAGACAAGAGACTTCAATCTCGACTCAAGAGCCCCATGAGCTGTTGGCCCCTGTGCAGCCACGAAACTTCGAACAGTGGTGATAGATTTCACTCGTTATGATGCTTTGGCGTCCGACTCACGATTACAAAGAGTCAGCAGAACATCCTTCGGTTACAGCGTCTTTAGAAAAAGGTAAATGCTCATCCATGCGACATTATATGGACATGTTTCCCCAGGCTCTTGCCCGGGGAAGAAGACGGACGCCGGGCTTCTTGCCCACAAGAGCTGCATGAGCGGTTGGCCCCTGCTGCAACAGATTTGTACAGTGGGGCGTATTGAACTTTATTAACACTGAAACTTTAGTTTTGAGGGGGAAAGAAGGGTACCTTTCCTCCCCATCAGTTGTGGCAATCAATAAGCTGTAATGACTATCACCATATTATTTTATTATTAAATATTAATTTGGAATTGCTGCAACATGTGTAACTTATATTTTTGTTAATGCATTATCCGAATTTCACTTTTACTTAAATAATGTTAATTGCAAGTTTTATTTCAAGCTTAACATTTGTAAATAATAATAAATTCACTTTTGTTTATATTTAAAATTATGAATTTGTTTGTGAATTATTTCATGTGAGTGTGTTTCCTTTTCCAATTATATAAGTCTTTTGAAGGCATGCGAACTTGTAGGTTTAATTTGTGGTATGGGTTATTGCAGAATTTCAAAATGGCTAATGTGTTGGGTAAAACGGAGTACCTAGTTGTTTCTAGGATCGGGTTACAGTTTTAATTATGGTTTAAAATATGAGCAACACCACACTTGTTTATCACGAGATCGCGTAATGCAATATGTGGCAAGCAGAAATAAATAGGATCGAGGGGAGAGGCGGCTTTAATGAACTCAACACGTCATAAGCCGTGACAAATCAGGGACGTCCATTAAGAATTTAATTGGGACTGCGGAAAGTGAAGCGTTAGGTTCGCCCCTTTTCGAACACGTCTCAGCGTTGGATCTCGCTGGAAGGTCGTGACAAAGGAAGAGGAGGGGGCTGTCCGCTTGAGCAGAAATGAGCGCTTTGTTCTCTTGTACAGGGGGCTTTCGCACAGCAAAGGGACAAAGAGGCGCGGAAGAGAAGGATATTGCTTATTGCCGCAGTTGTGTAAAATTTAATTTGTAAAACTTCGTCGATGTGGGAGGGGTGACAAAATTCGAACTCTATTTGCCGATGCATAGATCGGGGAGAAGCTCAGTGAGTAATTGCCAGTAAATTAAATATGTTTAGAAGTGGGTATGTTGAAGAGTGAAAAGACCTGAAAATAAATTTTGGTGTCTGCATTAATATACAGAATAAGGATCTGAGTAATTTTCTCATTATGTTAACAAGTTACTTATTGTTCGTTTATTTCATTTATGTGTGTTACCCAATACGATATGAAATACAACGGAGAGAGATTTAGTGTTTCATTTATAATTTAATTCTTCTCTTAGATACTACTGAAAATATCTGAAAATATATTTTAGTGTCTGCATAAATGTACAAAATTACGAGTGAAAATAATTTACTCATTACGTTAGCAAGTTACTCTTTTCTTGTTTTAAGTCACATATGTACATACATATGTTACCCATTTACAGCATGAATGTAATGGAGAGATATTTATTTTTTGTTCACAATTTAATTTTCTCTTGGATGATGCAAATAAATAAATAATATATTTGTGTAATATACGCACATAAACCATAAATAAATCATTCCAAAAATGGTTTGTTTTAATAAATATTAAGTGTCTTGTTTTCCAATCTACGAAATATGTCTTAAATATTACGGAACATAATTGAGAAAATCGTCGATAAAAACTACATACCATCAAAGCTGCAGTACTGTATTTTATACGCCCGATTTTCACCCAGCAAGCAGATTTTTGAAATTCAGTTTAATTAATTTTATTCAATACAAAGGATTTAGATTCTTTTTTATTTTAATAAAAGATATAATGATTAAAATAAAGCTAAAAGCTAGTAAAAATAGTATTAGTAGCTGCTAGTTCGCCTCCTGTTGTAATGCGTTAGATATATTTAACTCTCTCTCAATCCTTTGATTCATATATATAAACTTTCGATTTGTTGATCTTCTCTTATTATTGTTTTTTTTCTTTATTTTTGTTGTTTCTATTTTTGTTGATTTGGCTATTTTTGTTGATTTGCTGATATATTGTGAAATAACAGGAATTGATGCAAAAATCAGTTCAGTCAATATATGAATTGCAAGAGAAAAAAATCGGGAAAATTTACCGGGATGGGCGTTATATACATTATTATTATGTCTGTAAAATCTGTTAACAAACAGTACATGAAAATATCAAGAATATGACTTTTGATAAAGTCATACTCATAATATGATAATATTATGAATATGATGAAGTCATATTCTTCTATGACTGTGATAAAGTCCCATTAATAATACAAGACTAGTTAAATGCAGATTTATTCAACATTTGCTTAAATAATTATAAGAGTTGCCTGATGAATCATAACAATGGCCTTGACATTTTTTATGTAATATTTGTTAACAGATTTTACAGAAATTTTAATAATGTATTTAATGCCCATCCTAATAAATCCCCCTTTTTTTTTTCCCTGATTCCTACATTACTTTTATTTCCGGGTATATTCTTACTATTTCAATGTATTATGGATTTTCTATCTCACTAAATAATTAAACAATAATAATTAACATTCCAATAATTTTGAAGTTGTTTATTAAAAATTAGAAGAAACACTCATTTTACTTTTCACTTAAATGATTGTGTCGTAATAAAGAAGGCCTTCTATTTAATCAAAGAGGTTTCATTTGGCATGGTTTTTCGCTCTACGGTAATTTTTGTGCACACTTTGGGCTAATTACAGTTACACCTACAGTTTGGGACCTACAGTTTAACTTGGATTCCGAACCACTCACAAACATCCGTTCCACAGCCAGGAGTAATAGAAGAGGACTTTCATTACTTAAACAGGGTTGCCCCACGATGGTTTGATTTTTCATACCTAGTTTCCTGACTCTTATATATCCTGGTTATCCTCTGTTTCACTTTTCTCTCGGGAAAGGTGACGAGTCATTCCGTGCTCTTTTAACTTCGCTAACGTTTTTTCGTCACTCCACTTTCGAAATTGGTTGATTAACTCCTCTAGTGGATCGGGCGGGAAAATTTTGAATTTTGCAGCATCGCAACAAGTTCCGATTCTCTGACATAAATAAATCAAATATTCAATGGTCTCTTAATAAAAGTGTAGGAATATTAAATATAAGATCCTTTTGCTTGAATAACATAAAGCATTACAATACATTTCGTTTGTTCTAAGAAATATGGGGTTAAAATTATTATTAAGATTCAACTCGTTATTGAGATGGATACTTTCCTAAAGAAAATGATAATAAACTCAATACCGCCAATTTTTGCAACCATTTCAATAGATTAGTTAGATATTCAATAGATTCTTTGAATTATTTTAATCTTCTTATAAATAACTCATTTGATAGGCTTATTATCGTAGAAAAAGCCTTTTTATTGTTACAAATCTAATGCAAACTGTATAATTAAATAAATTATATAAAATACCAATAAATTAAAAATTAATAAAAGATTTTAATTTTTTGAAAACATGCAAATAAAAATCTCAATTTCTAGCCAAATAATGATCTGTGGTGGGCAGATAAGTATTTTATTATTATTAACACAATTATTTATATGATTTTTAAAGCCACGAGTTGGCTATGAATCTAATTTGAAAACCGGCCCCGTTTAACAGAGCTGCCCTTATCTATTTAAGACAAAAACCCTGCATTTTTAACGTGCATTTTTTATTTGCACGAAGAAAATCTATATACAAATTATAAGAGGTTAAAATAATTAATTATGTTTAACATGAAATTGCCAAGAGTCATCCTTTTCTGCTGCAAAGGTTTTATTTTTTTAATTTAAGAGGGTTTTCTCAGATTAGTCATATATTTTTTTATTTTTTTTTTTAATTAAAAAAAATTGTAAATAAATAAATTTTAACATTAAGTATTATGTTTTAAATATTTTAAATTTATTTTTTTTTAATTTGAAATATTTATTTAAAGATGGATTATCATAAGTATAGTTACAAATGTTGAATTGTAACAATACTGAGTATGAGTACTTTCGTATAAATGTAATAAAATATGAAAGCTAAGACTGTTCATATAAAAGAGAGGGGATTAATATTTGTGATGCTAAATAATAAATTAATTAACTAAACAATACTTTGCTTTTATTAACAGTTATAATTTTTATTATTAAATTAAACAATACTTTACTTTTTATACAGATAATGAGGAAACACAGTAGCTTCCACATGTGTTTAAAGAAAAATTACAAAAATATTTTTCTGTCTAATTGTTTTAAATTACCTTAGCGGATAAGTAATAAATAGCAAAAATTCTTGAAAACATTGTAACAACATACATAATTTGAAACTTGACTTGGTGAATTTCTATGGAAAGTTCGAAATAAAAGTGGTATGCATTTAAGATGTACGTGATGAGAATTTAAAAATACGCTTTAATTGGACGATGCTGGATCAAGTAATATGTCAAAAACCCCGGATTAAATCTAATGAATGTGAATAATTGCTCTGCCTTTGACAGGTAAAAAGCTTTGTTCGCTGTCTTTTAAAAAACTTTACTTTAGAATTACCACTATAACTTTACCTTTAATTAGTTGACACACTAACTAAAAATTATATTAAAATTCAAAAGTAATAAATTTACTAAACGCACAAATATTCAAATTACTATTAGCAGTTCTGAAAACCTCTTCTGAGTATTTTAATACTAAACAAGTTCATTAAGGAAAATTGCTTTTCTAGTAAAATGTAAATTCTAGGATAAATAGCTAACTTTAATTTTTCTTTGGAGCCGGAGTGGGATTGTGGAGGAATTTCGAATGAACGGTTAGAAAACATTTGTTGGTTTGAAACCCAATAAGCCTAGCCTAAAGCTCCTGTTTATATTTCCTTCTGTAAGCTACTGTAGGTAGAAAATTTATCCATCGGTTTCGAGAAGAGGATCGCTATCCTTCCATAAGGACTCAGTGTGGGTGCTCATGAAAAATTGTGGTGAAAACATAGGGCTAAATGTAGCACCCCCTCCTCCCCGTGCTCTCTGGTCACACGAAATCTGCAACGTGGTTCCTTTTCTGTTGCCGAATGACTGCAATGTCTGTTATGCGAAAACAATTTTTTCCTAGGATTTTCTTTTTTACCAAAAATAATTATTTTACTTCGTTCTTAATTCATATATTTCTTTAAAAATGTCTACCACAGTCTTGCTAATCAAATTGAAAAACATAAAACAAATTCATGAAAATAAAATAATACTTAATATTTATTTACCGGCATGTAATGATAAATTCCGTTTTCAATAAAAATTAAATTTTTGCTTGTTGAATTAAACTTCTTCCTTTGGAATCATTATTAAATGCAATGTAATATTTTTTAAATTCCTTTGGTAAATCCTCCGTTAACTTTATTTTATAATCAAGAAAATATGTTATAATAAAAAAAATTGTTTTCTATGTTAGTAAACCTATTTGTAGATAAAAAAATAGTTTACAAATACATCAAGATAAATAATTTATTTTTATGTCAAGATATTAATTCTTCTTCAATTTTCAATAAAATTGTTTTGCATTAAAATATATGTATGCAGGAAACAATAAGCATAAAAGTTCTTGTACAAGATTTAACAGTATTTACGTCATCAGCCTATTGCCGTTAAGACTATTTTAAATTTTGAAATTGTCACCACGTAAATGGTGATATTGTACAAATTATTTTATTGAAATAAGTTTATATATTATTAATGTAACTTGTTATAGCAAGAAAATGATGTTAAATTCAATTAATTTAAATTAATGCAGTTGAATATTTTTAATATAGCTTAATATAAAAGTAAGATAAGTGTTTGTATATTATCATATGTAGCGGATAAGTTAATAGATTGGAATTTTATAAATTTTAATCAAGAGTATTATTCATTAAACAGCTTACTTATTTATTTTAGATAAAAATAACTTTCAAAATGCATAAAATTTATTTGCATAACTGATATTTTTAAAAAAAATTAATAAATTGCTACTATATAATTATCCTACAAATTAAAAAACATATATATATATTTTTGCCTAAAGATAATTTATCAAACAGTGAATATTTTTAAATTATTTTAACTAATATATTTATTTAGAAAATATTTATTAATTTTTACATATTTAGCTCTACTATTTGATGAATTTAATTAATTTTATGACATAGTTTTCCCCTTACGTAAAAATAAAAGTTTGCAGTCAAAGCTTTTATAACTTTTTGATTTAATTTAAAGGTATTTTTATATTTTCATGAACTTTATCAAAAATTAAACGTGAAAAGAGCGTGCATTTAAACTTAAAAAATAATAAGCAAAATGAGTCAACATATTCATGAATTCATAAAAAATAATTGTTTTTGTTCAATAAACCTTTAAAAAATGAAATTAATCAATTCTTAAAACATTTTATTAAAAGCTGTAATTTATTTTTAAGCAAAGAGAGATATCATTGTCTTCTGCCAGATTTCGATTCCTCAGCTATACAGCAGCAAAAAGTAAAAAAAAAAAAAAAAAAAAGTAAAAAGAGGTCGCAGCGTCAAAAAAACCTCAGAGCTATTCTTTTGCTGCTTGCTACAGAGAGCTTTGAATACTAAATGTTTTAAAGCAACTAGTTTAATAAGTTTTTGAATAAGTATTTTTCATAAAATTAGCTAAATCACAATTAAGGAGAACGATCCCAGAACAATGTAAATACATCTTCTATTTTATTTATGATTAAAATATATTTTATTTCATCTTGTTTCTCTAAAATTTATTTTACTAAATCTTTATTCTCAAGACATTTGTATACGAAAGTATATTCCGTTAAAAAGCTGTCAACAAATTTCGCATCTTTTTGCTTTCCAGAATCAAATGCGATAAAGAAGGAAAAAAAAAAAATTTTAATACTAGTTTAATCTGCAATCAAAAATAAAAATTTTTGGAACAAAATAAACATTTCTTTCTTCTAATGCAGCTGGCAAATAGACCGTGTTCTTTTTATGCCATAAGGGCTGCACAGACGTTACTCACTTTGCACTACCGAGGGGCGCGTATAACTTGAAGATAAGCCACGGACGCGGAGTAAAAATGCCCCCCGCAACGCTCTACGATCCTGTTAGGACCGGGACCTACGGTTTAAAGTGGATTCGAACCACTACAAACACCCATGGGCAACGACGGGATTTGAACCCGATACCTGTCGAGTATTTAAAAAATTGCCCAACGGACCAGACAATTTAAATACTTAGCCAGCTATGTTAACTGCATCCAGCTATTCAGGATGGTTAAGAATCATTCATGAAATTATAATTATTTCCATGGAATGTAATTATTTTTATGCAATGCAATTATTTCCGTTCCTTCACTTTCATATTTACAATACAGATTCTAATATATATATGTCTGTCATGTACAGGTTATAATTAAAGTGAAACTATTCAGACCTCTCTAGAACCCGTTCTTAGGCCGTAGAACGGATTTTGATGAAACTTGGCGTATAATGTATATATCCATGGGGGAAAGATTTCTGCAATTAAAAAAATAGTTAAAATTTTTACCACCATTTTTTTCAAAAATTCCTTATGCAAAATAGTCAAACTTTTAAAGAGATTTGTAATCACAGCCAGAAAATCATACTGCTTGCCTTTGTCATCGTTAATCATGCCCTTACAGAAGAATGATCGAGCTTTTACTCGTAAAACTGTTTTATCAGAACGGCAGCAACATCTAAGCTGCACTGTATGAATATCGTCGTTTAAAGGGATTGCAAAAATGGCTTATGCCAAAGAATGGTTTGAAGAAGATGGTTATGAAATTCTGAAGAGACTAGAGACTTGGGTGTGCTGCCAGAAGGAGGGCGGAAACGAGTTGCGAATGAAGCTATAGTAGAAGTCTCTACTGGTGGGTTTGAAAGTGTCTTCATTTCCAGCTATTCTTCAGCAAGTGTTCAATTGGTGTCATGTGAGGTGGCAATTGGTCGACAGTACGAAAAATTCTCCGATCCATTTTAAAATGGTATCTATATAAGATCCACGTGGTGCAAATGCTTTAACCTCAAGACCACCAAACACGCTATGAATTTGTTTGCCGATTTTTGACGAGAATGAAAGTTGATGACACATGGCCTTGGCAAATTCTATGGTCAAATAAGGTGCTCTTTTCTTTAGATGGAGCTGTGATTAATCAAAATTCCCGCTTGTGAGGTGCTTCTCCTCCTAATGTCTTGCACCAACAACCACTGTATTCTGATTACTTGACTGCATGGTGTGGATTTACTGCTGATTTTATCCTCGGACCGTTTTTCTTTGAAACTCCCCCTCATCAAGGTCCTAAAACGGGCTCTGTCACGAGTGCACGGTACAGCGAACAATAACCTTCCAACTGTCCTTCGACAACAGGTCATTCCTGCTTTGCAGGAGCGGCAATGTTTGCAAACCATTGTTCTCATTCAAGATGGAACAACTCCTGACATTGGACGCCAAGTCAAAGAACTGCTTCGTACTAATTTTGGAGAGAATCATGTAATAACCAGAACTTTTTCCGGATGCCTGGCCTCTTCGTTCACCCGACCTAAATCCCTGCTATTTCTAGTTGTGTGGATTCCTAAAATATCGTGTTTATGGAGGAGGAATTAGTACTTCACCTGAATTGAAATCCAACATTACACTCCATTTTGCTGAAATTTCTTCACTCTACCATTGAACACTCTTGCTACGTGCGTTTTCAACACGTATTTGACGTCAATGGAGCACACGTTGAGCGTATTCTGTACTTGAATAATAAATTTTAATGGATCTGACAAAATATTTGTCCTCCTTTAGGGGGCCAAAATTCCGCCTGGTGGTCGATATTTAAACTATTATTATTATTATTATTGCAGGAATTTTTTCTCCATGGCCCATATGCCGTATATATCAAGTTTCATCAAAATCCGTTAAGCAGAACATGTTCTAGAGGGGGCCTGAATAGGGTCACTTTAATTATAACCACCCGGCATATCGATTAGGCGGATGCTTTAATGATTTACCTTTATTACGTTTCTTTATAAATTAAACATCAAAACGCAATTTATTTATTAAATGAAAACTATCGTATAAGTACTGTACAATACATTAGGTACATTTTATATAAAATTACTTCCTACATTGTTTTTCATGTTTACTCTACACGTTCACTAAAATATCTTTTACACAGAATAAATGTTAAATAACAAGGAACAATTTCAATGGAAAGAAATTTTTTTTTTTAATTAAAAATAAATTTGTATTTATTTCTTTTTTATTGAATTAAATCTATTAATATATTTCTTGTTCACTATTTTTAAATCTTCTAAGATATTTTAAGTTAACTATCATGCTATTTTATGTAATATCTTAACAAAGTAAAATATATATTTGTTTTACAAAATCAGGAATATTTTTAAACTCTATATTCTCATTTATTTTATCATTACCGCAAAAAAAGTAAATTTTCTACATTTTTTTTTTAAATTACTGGGAAAGATGAAATCAATAATTATAAGGATCATTTTAATTTTTAAGCTCGGTATGTGAACCAACACAACGTTCTGTTATTGACAAGTTTAGAAAATTATGGAAACGGAAACTATGCTCATGAGAAAAACGCTTAACAAAGCTTTTATCTCGTCGCTGCACCTTATGTGCATTCCAAATATTAAATAATAGCTTATTCAATTTTTTTGAAGTGATTAACTAAGAGTCACTCAAAGTTTATGTATATTCGAATGTTATTACAGGATTGTTTAATACAAAACGATTTGTGTTTCAATAAAGCACATGAAAATTTACTTATAGCGAATACTATTATGGATTTGTAGGCATTGAGTTTGGTAAGCGTTGATTGTGTTTATTAAAAAAACCTTGAAAATCGATTGAATAATTTTATTGAGTCTAAAAATTTAAGAAACATATTAATTTATGATCAAAGCTTTTAAAAACTATTTTTTATCTGCCTGCGTAATTAACCGCTTATATATTTACTTTGAAAGTGCAAAATGCTAAAAAAATAAAATAGCATTTAGACAGAATAGAAAACACACGTATATAGGATTACTAAATTTAAGTTTATTTTGAATAAAAAATTAAGCATTTGTTTATAAAGTTATTGTGTGATATCGCAATTTTTTCTTATCGCTAAAGTATAAAGAGTCTCCAAAATGTTGCCAGACTGTCATGGCATATGTTAAATTATAAAAAACACTGTAATATATTCATAAATATTCTAAATCAGTTAAAAATGGCATTTGATGAATATATGAGTATTATTGGGTTGTCATCCAAATCGTAATCACCTATATAATGTGATATAGGCTACGAAATAAATTTGTTATGAACTGCGTATACTCAAATAATTAATTTTATCGCATTCATGCATTACAAGAATGAATATAGAATGATATATTGAATGAAGTCAATAATTAGTTAAAATGACTTTTTATCAATATATGAGTATTATTATGATTTCATCCAAATAGCAATCACCTATCTAATATGATATATTATGTCATATGCTTCGAAATAAACTTGTTATGAACTGCGTATACTCAAAAAACAATTTTAAAAGCATTCTACATTCATTCCATATAAGAATAAATACAGAATGCTATATTGAATGAATTCAATAGAAGAAAGTTTTTTATGGGTTTTATTTTATTATGTCTAATGCAGGTGATCAGACCTATTGCCAGATAACAGGTCGGAGATCCAATTCTAGTCTTGAAATGTCCAACACTCATTAGCGAAGATAACACGTAATCTCAGAAAGACTCAGATAATTTTCCTCATTCATTTCATATTTTGTGAAGTTTTTTATTTTTAAATTTAGTTGTGAAGTTTAAACTAATATTTTAGTTCCTGATTTCCAGAATTAGTGATCAATTGATTTCGGAGGACGAAGAAAGATAAAAAAGAGAAGCATGAAAAATGATGAAAAGAGAACTCAAAAGTTGAATGGATCCATCCTGGCAGAGATCGAAAACTATCACGAAAACATTTTGCATTGGCTTACAGCAGCATCAGAATCAAAACATTTTTAGTATTCTTTTTAGTCCAATATCTCTTTTCTATTCAGTGAAATTACTTGAAAAAAAAGTTTAATTTATGCCAAATTACTTGTATTGATTAAGATTTTTATTGTTATTAATTAATTGAAGAATAAAGATAAGTTTATGTAATATTTTGAAAAAATGACATCTGAATGCAATAATATTTAATATAACACTTGTTTTTAATAGCTGATTTCTTGAAACGTTAAACATTAATAAATTGCCTGTAAATTATTAACAAATAGAATGCCTGATCAATTGCACATGGTATATTTCGATATATAAGATAACTTTTCTTAACATCATTCACTTAAAACAAAAAATAATGTATAATTTAAAAAAGACATCGATGAGTTTTTTTTAATAGAAGGAAATTAAAAAAAAATGATGGGCAAGTAAAGAATGAAAAAGATTAAATTTCATAGAAATGTTTCTAAGAAAATTTGAAATATTTATGTAAAAAATGTGTACGCAGCACTATACTGTTGTTCATTTTACAGCTCCAATCAATATCCGTATATTATTCATGAAAATTAATTACTACAATTTTATGATTATTTCTTGCATTAACAAATAACAATATGATTCACTGGCAATCTGATTTACATTGTTCATGTAAAAAGTAAACTACTGCAAAATTAGAAACCTTAGTTGTAATTTTCTAGAAAGATACATTATTTTCTGTCACTTTTTTAAAAAACTGATATAGTTTATGGAAAAATATTCATATAAGAATGCTGCAATAAACCGCTGTCCACTACGCCTCTATTTCTGATAGAACATTGCAATAATCTACCATATGTACGATGTTTTAAACTTCTTGAGTAACTTTATCAAAACCGGCTGAAAGATGCTCTCTATATTACTCCATCAATAAGTTATCCTAATGAGATACTACAAATGTAAAAAGAAATCTATGTATATCCCTCTCAGAATAATTTTAATTTTTATGAAATCAGATTTGATATACCCGCTTAACCATATCATATTTGATTTGATACGCCCACTTAAAACACACAACATGGTATAAAGTGAAACAAAAAGGATCATATAAATTAAAAACCACAGAATATACCTAAGAAAGCGTTTCTTTCTGTTATTACAAAGTGCATTATCAATTATTCAACAAAAATATTTGAGATATTAAAAATTGATATAGTTGATTTTGCAGGAAATTTTAGAATTGTTGAACTTTTACACATTTTATCCCACAAGAACAAAAAAATCTAACCAGTGTTATAGGATATAGAATGTAGGAGATTATTTATAGGATAATAGAATGAAATATAATGAACTGCCTTTTTTATGGCATATCTTTTAAAATTTTAAGTTTTCTAACATTAAAACTTTACACAACAACAACAAAAAAAAAAACCAGAACTAACTTAAACAGGAAGAAGATTTTAATTACGTGCTAATTGTGAGTTAATTGCTGCAAAATCCAGGTATTGTTTTTAATTAAAACATTTTTTCTGTTAATAAAAAAACAACAGATGACTAAATAACTTGATTAACCTAATAGCTTAATTCACTGTTCAGAACATTCAAAAATAATTTTTTTTTCTAAACAAAGCATTTAAAAGTTAATTTGCAAGAAATTAATTAAAAAGGATGTCTTAACTCTATTTTTTGTCTTGGGAAATTCGGAATCAAAGGGTAATTTTAAACCCTTCCTTTCTTTAACCTGCTTTATCTGAATTTAATTAGCAAATATTTTGTTGCTCTCACTTTATTATGCAGCCATTTCTAAAAGTTTGAGGTACTTTTCTTACTTTTTATTTTTTACGACTTTTCTATCCAAAAAAAAAGGTAAAGGTGATAACAAGAGGTGCATTTTTTAATTACTTTTCCCCCTAATTAACCATTTCCTAATTTTTTCCCGGGGATTAACTTTCATTAATAATGAAAGTTAATCCCGTTTTCAATGATTACGGTTCTTAAATATAAAATTATATAATATAATCATATTTCAAGCGACCTTCTGAAATATGCAATGAATTCTTATAAATGTGGTACAAATTTCAATTGAAATAAGTTTATGGTAATTCTAGTATTCAGTGAAAAGAAAAGACTTCGATAAAATTCCTTAGGCAGTCGTGGAGTTTAATACCCGGAGCTCAATACTGATTCTTCATCGGAAATTTTAAAAATATGACATTGAAAGCTATTTTAACATTAATGGAATACAGTGGGGGAAGGGGGTATAATTCTTTAATTTCTTTATATATAGGTTATTTATGATTCGCCATATAAACCATCATTTCATTCCTTCATAGTAAAAAATAAGTTACACTTTTATATTTGGGTTTAAATGCAGCTCTTACATTACAAAAATCATGCAAATTAATTTCTTCTTTACTAATCTATAATGACACACATATTTGACCCTGTATTATTTAGTATTTTAATCAGAATTATTTAGTAGGTTAATCAGTATTATTTAGTAGTTTAATCAGTATTTATCCCGTATTATTCAGGGTATTAAATTATTTTAAAAAGTTATCAAGTTATTTAAAAATTTAAACTATATTTTACTTAAGTTTCTCTTAATTGAAAAAAAACCCAGGTTTTTGGTTTGTATTTCTTTATTAATATAACATTATGAACAAAATGATTTTACCTGAAATGATTTTACCTGACATTTTATTATACAAAAAATAGTTCAAAATCAGAAATAATAAACAAATATAAATTAAATCAAGCTGTGAAAATAATATGAGGTATCGATATCAAACATTAATTCAATAAAGTTATTGTATGCAAATATTTAAACAGAATTTTGAGCATCAATAAGTAAGTCATTTGATAATGTGTAGTAAAAATTAACAGTTTTTATTTAATATCCGAATAACTAATTAGATTTTTTTGGCATTTTTTGTTATGGAAAAGTTAAAAACGGTATGAATTCAAGGATTGTAAATTTAACATGCAAACTTATAGTTTTCAGCTTATGATCAATACAGTTAATTTGTTTAGCATCTAAATTATTCCTATGAATTTTTCACTATTGATGTTAAGTGAATGTTGGCAAAAGCAGTCACGTTTTGAATTAAGGGATTTACAGCTTATTAATAAGATAAAAATTTATTGGTTTCCATTTAAATTAATTTTGAACAAAGAATAGTTTTTCCCAGAATGTGTCAGGCAACAAATAAAAAATAACAAATTCACGTAATAAAAAGTTAATTTGTATAGTTTTTGAGAAATTCAAACTAACACATATGCAGAAATACAAATGTATTTCTTTTATAATACATAAAAATAGTATTTGAACACAGCATACCAACCATTTGACAGCATACCAACAATTTAATGGTACAATTTGAAATTCATGAATTATTTATCCTGTCAGTTTCTTTTGGAAATCAATTTTTCTCAAATTGAATTAACTGTTTTTAAAATGTATTTTATTTTATTTTTCGGATTTCTTTCACATTTCAAAAAGAAACCTTTGAGAATATAAATTCACCGAAATTGAATCAGCATCAATTGCGAAAAATCGCTGTCTAATCATTTGTTGTTGGCATTTGGTGAGAATACTGAAATAACTCTGCAATGCTCAGTATTGAAAAACCATAATCCCTTTCTCTAAATCGGTCTCTGCTCGTCTGTACTTGTTTGGTACATTTTCCCAACTGCAATGTAAATAAAATGTGTGTATCCCGCATACAAATACTGTCGTTCTTTTTATTTTATTAATAAAAAAATGTAGAAGCCATTTACAATGTGGTTTCGTTTCTTCATCGTAAAATCTAGATTACCTGTGGAACCATTGCAATCGCAATCTATTTTCAATAAATTTGCACTACAACTAATTTCAAAATCAGTAAATGGGGATAAAGTGCTTGTGGGCTAAAGTCCACTCCCATTGTTGCACCCATTCCATTGCCTTACGTAAAACGATTTGGAAGGGCACAATGGAGGATGGAGGAGAATGTACCATCATTTTTCAGTTTTATGGGATTGAAAGTACAACAGAAGAAAAGCGACTATAAAAAAGCCTTATTCTGGATTTTGTGCAGTGAATAGAAAATAGACTTCGCGGTGAATAGGGATTTAACTGCTACATACCAGGCATGTACATTTGACCCGAAATATTTTTGGTTCATATATTTTATATTAAAAACGCACATTGAACTGTGCATGCGCATTTTTAATATGAAAAACAGAAATTCAAAATATGAAAACAAAAATAAGCTATTACGTTTACTTTACTTTTGAAGATTTTCTCTATAAAGATCTATCAAGAGAAAGAAAATTATCAAAATTAAAAAAACAATTCCAAATTTCCAAAGAAAAAGGCGTACAATCTTTTTTTATTATTAATCCCTAATCAATTAGGGAATTATATAAAACAATTCAATAACCATTTAAACTTGGCTGGTGACTTGATAGTGACGATATCAGATAGGGTGAAGGAGGCCCAAGTTTTGAATCTGTTGGCGGCATACATTATAATCATGGCTTTTAGCAACGAGTAAACTCGACGATGAATATGATAACTTATGTAAGAATCTTAAGTAACATGTAAGGCTATCTAACAGGATTTTTCGGTGATTAATCCAGAAGGATAACCAGATATGCTTTCCTTGATACACAAAATTGTACGATGTAAAAAAAATGAATGCACAAACAAAAATTAAACAATAAAAAAGCGCATTGAACACTTAATAAAAAAAATTCTAAGTTATAAAACGGAATGATTATGTATTTAAGTCTGTTATCAAACGGAATGATTATGTATTTAACGGTCTGTCTGATTATATATTTGAAAGAAAATTTCATTTTTTAAAAATGATGTTTCTTTTAAAAATTGGGGCACTCCAATGGTATCAAATTAACCACACTTTGGATAAGTTATGAAAGAAAGGCCGGCAAATATCGAGTCTTGTCTTGCTTCACAATTCATGTATTTTAGTGTTTCTTTTCGGTTTAAATAAGGCTAAGTAAATTATTCTGTATTTTAATGTTTCTTTTCGGTTTAAATAAGGCTAAGTGTGAGAACACGAGGGGATATATTCTGTGGCATACTTGTAAAGCTCTTATAGATTCATATAGATATAAAAAAAATATAGACAACGCTTTCAATGCTTTTTGCAGTCGCCTTCCATTGAATTAACACCTTTTCCTCTTTTGTAACCTACTCTGCCCCCTACCCCAACTTTTTGCACAGTTTGAAATTGTCTTGAGAAAAAAAGATTACGGTTTTTGAATTCTGAGCTTTGCAGGTTTATTCAAAAATTCCCATGGAGTTTTATGACACAATTTTTTTTTCTTCCATAGACCAATAGAAATGCAGTTCACCTTTAGTAACCTGTCACCCTAGTCTGTTTCACGGTTGAAATAACATCTGGAATTACAAATAAGCGATTATTTTTTTTTTTTACCTACTAAGAATTTTGCTTAGTTGGAAGGGGGAATTTTCCACAATTGATGACTGAATTTTCCTCGCCATGGCGGGGGTGGGTGCTTCGTTCAACTTCGGAAGAGTACTCCAACGTCGGAAGTATATACTCCTATTATAAAGCAAAGGATTATCCTATTATAAATTCAAAAGAATCTGTGCATGTCTCACTCTCAATAATGCCTCACTAATTTTATTAATCTCTAATTTCTTTTTAACTGATGCACAACAAAAAAACCTTAAATGAAATTCAGATATTTCAGCTTAATTCCTTAAGTTATTTTCTTTTAAATAAAGGCAATACATTTTCATACCGAATATAATATTAAATGAAATTGAAGGCTTTTAAAATTTGAATTTTTAATAAATCTTCTTTTTTTCTCATTTAAATATAATACAAAATTATTTGCATGTATTTGAGTTTCAAATCAGGTTTTGAATTACAAATATTAATCAATTATTCTTCTCAACTTATTTGGATAAAACTTTTACTCTAATATCGCACAATGAATCCTTACAAATAATTTCCCTATACCCATTGATCGGTTGCTCGTGCCCCGAAATAGTAAAACATTGATGCGAGAAGGAAGATATTTCATTTTAACACTTTAATTTTATATTTAAAAAAATATAGACTATTTTTAAATAAAAACAACTCTTCTATTATACATAAACAATGAGTTATTTTTACCTTCAAATACATTTTAAAGTTAATTCTTTAAAACTGCAATAAAATAAAGTTTCAGTGTTTGTCTTCTCAAATTACCATTTCAGATTTCTATTTCTAAGTATAATTTCAAGATTCCGAACATTCTTACAGAACTTACAAAAATGAAATCATATTGTGAGAAAAGAATTTCCAACAAAATTTAATAAACATCTCCATAAAGAAAAATTATATATTATTCTTTAATTTAAAGTAAAAAATATTATTGTTAACGCATTTTTAATTTATATGCCGTTACTTAACGAATGATTTAATTTAATTCGGGAATGAATCTATGTCTTTTTAGACTGATACTCGTATGTATGTCGGATTATATACTGGTGTGAAATTGTATTTTATAACAAAAAAAAATTGTATTTTATAACCGGAAAAAAAAAAAATTTACAGTAACTCGAATTTTTTTCTCTGAATTAATTTAATTTATAAATGGTGTGGAAGCAAAATAATAAGTTAACTGTATTTTAATTAAATATAACTTGTATGACCAATAATAAAATGCTTGAACGACATAAATGTTTTATAACTAATTTGTATAGAAAACAACTGTGAAAAGTTTAGAGATTGTGAAAGTTTAAAGGTCGAATAGATTGAATAATTTTCTCCAGGAATATTTTTGGACTTTACTTTCATATTTCCCGATAAAATTTAAAAAAATGAAACACATGTTAGTTATTGTAAATAGTTAACACTTAAATTTATCTAGTGATATTAAATAAAATTATGTGTCATTCTAACGATAAAAATAAATAACGGGAAAATGATTGCCCAGTCAACAGAATTTGTCAAAAATTAGAAAGTAGAAAGATCTCCTTCCTGCTGCTGTATATAACATAAAATTTGTTTTGAAATAAACTCTTTTAGATATTAAACACACACTATGAGTTTATATTTGTTTTTTTTCCAATTATTTCTTTAAGCAGATCATATTAATGGAATAAAAATTCTAATCTAATATATTTCAAAGAGAAATTAACTTTGAACAACGAACTCATGTTTCCTTTCTAATGTATTTTTTATTCTGAAGAAAAATAATGCATTCTACAATTTAGAAATCATACATATTTTATAACTGCTCTAGTACTTCAATCCATATCGATGAATACTTCTCTTTTTTGCCCCTTGCTCCTCACCAAGAATGTACAGATTAAAACTCATGACAGATGGCGCAGGAATCTAATTGAAAGCGTGAATGAAATAAGATGACATTGATTATTTTCATTATTTAGTTTAGTCTTCATTTTACATTTAATTTTAGCATTTAAAAATAAAATGATTTTCTCGATCACATTTTAAGCAGACTTTAATCATTCATGCACATGCATAAGTTAACACAAAAAAAAGAAAAAGAACTTTCTAGAACGGTTCTGCAAAAACTAAACAACTTGTATATGCGACGATATCATTGAACTTTCTGTTCTAGAAGTACATGAATAGAATAGTAAAACATTATTTTTTTTATGTAAGAACAATAAGAGGGTTTTATAAAAGAGGTAAAAATAAATAAATAGGTAAATAAATAAGCAAATATGTTAAATACACATGTAAATAAAGTTATCAAAGAGTTCATGTCAAAGTTCAAAGTTAAAGTTATGTTCTTCATGTTCATGTCTTCATTCTTCTTTAATGTATTCTTCATTCTACTTTAATGTGTTCTTCATTCTTCTTTAGTATGTTCTTCATTCTGAGCGTGTTCTTCATTTTTGAGTATGCTCATCTTGGTCAAAATTTCTACTATCAGTTAAATAAATCATTGTTTAAAAATTTAATTGCCTCTCTTCAGGTTCAGAGATAACGCAGGCAATTAGCGAACATGTGGACAAAGGTTTGAATAAGCTGACAAGGCTTTGAGGCCTCAGCTTTCAAAAATAAAGATACCCATCTGTGATTGTAACAGGGTAAGGTAAAGTTTTTTTTATTTATTTCCAACGGCAGACAACAAAAAGCAATAAAAAAATAAAAAGAAAAAAAAAAACAAGAACAGAAAAAGTAATAAAATAAAATAAAATAAAAAGAACATGAAAACAGCAACAAGAATCGAAAGGAAATCACATAGTGACATGTTTAGTCCATAAGGGCCCTAGCCTGCCAGTAGGACCATATATACAGTAGAGGAAACAAGGGCAGGGTAGACAGGAAGGTGAGATGAATCCATATCCTCTCCAAGACTCATGGCCCGTCAGGAGTCTGAAAAGGGCGACAACTTTAAACATGGGTTGATCAGGGATGTTTAGAATAAAGTTAAACCAAGTTTTAAATGAGTTACCTTCACGTAAATTATCAGATAGAGTGTTCCGGAAAAGTCTCAGATCATCAGTTTTATCGAGTGAAAAGAGATGTCTTTACAAAAGGTTTGGGTGATGGTTGTTTCTTTTTTGCAAGAGAATCTGCCTTCTCATTACCCAGGATCCCACAGTGGCCTGGGATCCACTTCAAAAAATGATATCCTTGCCCTTTGAGTCAAGGTCTTCAAGAAAAGAGATGCACTTTTCGATAGAAGGGGACTGAGGTGCTAGGGAGGAATTGATTGTCAAATGTGCTGCCTTAGAGTCCAAATGTAAAATTGATTGGTCGCAGAAACATGGTCAGAACAGCAAAACAGAAAACAGGTCGCAGAAAACTCCTGGCCCAGCTTTTATTCGTTGTTCCATCCGGGAGCCATCGGTATAGATTCTCAACGACTTCAGTTTGGGGTATAGCTCGTTAATAGTTGCATAGGAAATACTCCTAAGAACATCACAGCTAGTATCTAATTTTCGAACCGAGGGAATAAGATATGTGATAATATAAAATATGTGATAATATAAAATATGTGATAATATAAAATATGTAATATAATATATGTGATAATATAAAATTTCGACAGTCTAAAGGACTGCGGGGGTTGGCAAATTTTCAAGCTCGAAATTAAGGTTATAAGAGTCCTTCAATTTCAACAAATCTTGCAGGAAGCCTGCTTGAGTCTTTAGACAGCCAACTGGGGTTTTCAAATTCCAGAGGGGGAGATATCTAGGAGTCCTCAGGGTTTTTTTCCCAAAGCGCCAAACCTTAACTAATTGTTTAAAAATATTTATTACAAGACCAACTTATTTTGGCAGGGTTTTTTACATAAAAGTCTAAAAGTATGGCGAATTTGGAGATCTACTTGTGCGAACTTCTGAAAACGACTAGGGGTGTAAAAATGAATGCAATGAAAACAAATAATTATTTCTCGAAACATTTAGAACAAAGTTGATATTAAAAGCCAAGAGATTTCCCAAACACATTTCTCATCATCAATTCAACGCTATGTAAAAGGCGTTTACTGTTGTTGTTTGTTCAGCATTCGTCTTCATATTCTAAAATTAACGGTTTTATTTCTAGAATAATTTCTTAGCTATTCTATGCAATTCTTGCTGTCTGGTTGCTTAAAATTAACAAATAAAGGAATTGTGTTTGAGACAGTTTTAATAAATTTTGATTTCAAATAACCACTTTATAACATTATGAAAAACACGCAATGGAAAAACAAATTACGTACTGAATTTTTGTCGTAAAGCTTTTGTGTGCAACTCTTAACTTAGCAAGACATTTTCATTTTGTTCAATGTGTTCAGGGTTGTCGAAGTCAAATAATTGTATTATATCTTCGCTTTGCTTGACAAAATGGCTTTATTTTGTGCTGTATTCTTTTTATACATTCAATATGATAACTAACTAGATATGGTAGAAAACTTTTTTTCCATATGGATACAGAATACAATAGCAGAACTTCTTTTTAATTTTTGCGAATTTTCAGAAGTAATCTTACAGCCAGGATGTAGAAGATTTACCAGCAAAGTAATATCTCACTTGTTATGGACTTCCTGGGTCAAAAATATAACATTCATTGTAAAAGACATCGTTAAATCGAACTAATTACTATTGACAAGAAAGATTAAGAAATAAGTTTGAATACAATGCTGGAAATATCTATATAGATTACAATTTTATTAACATGAAAATTTTGATCATTATTCGCAAATGCATTTGAATTTTTTTTTTTTTACAAATAACAATTTAAAGAAGTCAGAATTATTCAACATCGGCTTTGTTAGCCAGGTAAATAGGCCTCCAGTAAAATTCCTAGAAAAACTTTCTCTCTTATCTTCATGAATGTTTCTAATTTCAACAGATATTTTCGTTTTTCAAATCCTGGATGTCTGCGTCCGCAGTGCGGTAAATATATATATATTATACAGTAGAAGCTCTTTTAAATCGAATTTTTTTGTTCCCTTCCCTTCAAGCCCCAAAACCTCCATGACTCGAAATTTCAACCCTCTATAAGTCGAAATAATGAGTCAATCCCCACAAGCCATTTTGGTATATATTTTCCCTCCGTAACACGAAAAAAAAAAAAAATGGACCTCTGTATCTCGAACATTAGCAATGTTTGATTTTACAACCTTTACAACTCGATCATTTGAAACTAATTACCTCTATAGCTCGAAGAAAAATAAGTTATCTACTTTAAAGATGTGCCGACAATGCACGTCATTGTATGAGTTCTTAGAAAACAATAAGTAGAATGAGTAATATAGTATAATATATGTAATAATAGAATAACGTAATTCATAGAATATACGAAATAACAACTCGGAAAAAAAGAATTTTCTGCTCTTTATAGCTTAGATAATGCTATAGATAGAGAACGATCGAATTGTCTAAAGCAAAAAAAAAATATACATATATATAATAATAATAATAACTGACTTTTTAATACATAATATTTTTAATTTTAAGGTTGTTTCGAAATTATTTTGATTTTTTATTGTAGTGCATAATATATCTTTTAAGTTACAAATAAACATGTTTATTATCTCTGTAACTTGAATTTTTGTTTATTTTACTCTCTAACTCAAAATAAGTTAGAAAGAAGCTAAACCTCTACAAGTCGAATATTTCCTTACAAAATACGCTAAGTCGAAAACTCTATAACTCGAATTATTTGGCGTCTCCCTTGAAGTTCGACTTACAGAGGTTCTACTGTATATGATATAATATAAAATATATATATTATATCATTTAGATATAAATAATGTATGTTGTTTTTACTCATCCCACTTGATAAATATCTAATCTAGACCAAGCCCACGAACCCGTATGGACACATGGTTGAAGGAAGCAGCTTCTGTTGTGATGGAGCCCCGTAGGTAGAAGTCTGACTTTTGCTCCGTGACGCTCTACAGTCATATGAGACCGGAAACCTACGACTTAAAGTGGATTTCGAACCACTACAAACATCCATGGCACCGCCGGGACTCGAACTTGAAACATGTGGTACCGAGCGCCAAAGCGCTAGCCACTCGAAATAAGGCCCGTTTTTATATGTGCAAGCAACATAACTGTTCATCTTCTTTCTGTCCAGTTTTATTGTTAGGTTTGAAGTTTTAAGGAAAATTCTCATAACCCTGGATTTTAAATAGAAACCTTTCAGAAGTGAGATTTCTTCAAAATAAAAAGAAAAGAAAGCAATTTTCAAACCTATATTTGTATTTAAACAAAAACACTATCGTGACTTCAGTTTGGAGTAAGAAGGCTTAAGTAATCCATATACAAAATAAAGGGAATAAAAACAAAAAAGAATATGAAAAGAATAATTTTTTTTTTTTTGTTCTCAAGTCAGGGGGAACGTAATTGGTAAAATTTGCGTTTGAATTATATATTAAATAAAAAAAACCTTTCAAATAAAAAAAAAATAGAAAAAAAAATTATTCCGCAGAAAGAATTAGTACAGAAATTTCTTTCGCCCGTGTGAAAGTATTTCTCATGAACATCATCCAGTCATACATGACAAAAGTTCGTCTACAATAAAGAAAATACGCTTAATCTTTTGTATGTTAATTTAGTAATTTAAATAATTTCTAATATAGACGAAAGCAAGGAGAAATATATATATGTCCTATGGGAAGCTCAACAAATAAAGCATAATCGCTTATGAAAGCTCAATAAGTTATTTTAAACTATAAGTAATAGAAAAGTTGTCTGAAGTTAAAATTTCACATATTAATTGTTTTGTTAATAATCTTTACATTGCAGCACTTAGTTTAAAATACACAAAAAGGTAACATTGAAATAAAAAGTATTGCACAAAAAGTAACATTTAATTCCTAAATTAAATATCGAAACAAATTATAAATTAAAAATCAGTTTTCTTTTCTTTTTTGATAGCTCAACGATTACATGAGTTCTTATTTTTATTTCTATATTTCATTAACTTGTGTCCTTGTAATATATAGCTCTTGATCATAGCCCTTCATATTCTGTATATGATATGTTGTTGCTTTCAATGTATCCACTTAAGTCATTCACAGCTTGAGTGGCAAATTATGTAATAGATTCAGAGTCGTTTTTTCGTCAAAAAGTTCAAAGAACACTCCCAGAACGGCACTTGGAAAGTTCGCTACTCGTTCTTTTTCTACGGATGTATTATGCACATTCCCACCACAGATACAGGGGTTTTCAGCAAAGGTTTCTCATGTACGTTTTCGAAATCGGTTCTCTTAATTAGGAAACACAACTCATATATAACATCAGGACTTTTTGTTTATTTTTGACATATTTACTTTAGGCAATATAAAAATAGAGTTAAAGATTCGAACAGAAAAGAAATACGAATCGATAGAATAGAAATACTGCGATTCTATTACTATAGAAATAGGAATCGAGAGAATTGCTGTCCTTTCCGTTGATTTAAATGAATGCTAATAGTTAGGGCTTTTCTGTGAATTTCATCTGTCTTCTTATTTGGATCAATTAATTTATTACATCACATTTTAAACGAATATATCTGCTATATCTTCGTCGTTATATCTACCGTCTTCCGTTTATTAGAGCTAATCTACATAATATTCATACGTACTATAAAATTTTTTTTTTTTTTTTTTTTTTTTTTTTGGTGTTTTCTAATGTATTCACTTTTTATTTCGTTAAAGAAAAGAAGAAAAAAAAACATGACTCATGATTTGACAAAAAAAAAGAAAAAGAAAATAGATTGTAATCCTTGAAATATTTTGTACAATTCCTCTGAATGTGAACATGACATATGAAGTGTTGGGTGAGAAAAAAAAAAAAGGGAAAAAAACCCCGCCTAAACTCGTGTTAGCGAAGAGCTTTGAATAAAATCGGCGAGCTGCATAAAGGGCGGGACACAGAGGGAAAAAGGGGGGGTGGAATTCTCTGACAACCACGACGGTTGTAGGGAAAGCAAACATGGGAAACAATTATTTATGGTTTCCTACTTCAGATTCTCTCCCTTCTATAGATAAAATATACCTTACCATTTGTGAATTCTCAATAAGCAATGTTTTAACACTTCTTATGTTTAATGAATTATTCATTAAATTTCATTGATAATAATAATTAATTAATTAATAATTATTATTAATGTTAGTTAATTATTTTACTATCTCTAATTAATTCAGTATATTCCGTTTATACTAACCAAGTGATTAACATTTTTAAAAAATAAAAAAAATATCTTTCAATCTTTTCTGCATAATTCAATCCAATTTCAGTCTCCTTTTCAGAACACTAGCTTTTTTAAATAAAATTTTAACTTCATGAACCGATAAACATTTCATTTCACAATATTCTACAATTTCTTTTTATTTAAATTTAATTTCTTAAATGCAATGCTTAAATGTTTTTTGTTTTTTTTTAACCTTCAGATATTCTTACTAATTATGAGAAAATTATACATTTAATATAATGAAAACTCTAGGTTTATCAAAAATTAGTTCCAGAATTTTTGCTACTTTTACCTGCATAAATATATATATATATATATATATATAATATATAAATATATATATATATATATATATATATATATATATATATATATATATATATATAATATATCGTGGAAATAAATTTACATAAATAAAATTTAAGTCAATAGTTTTTCATAAATATAGTCTATCTTCCGATTAATTGTGAATCCAATAATTTGAAGCAAAATATAAAAAAAAAAAAAATTTGTTTAAACCCGCTTCGCTAATAAGATACATTTTCGTTAAATAGTTAAAAAAATCCAACTTTCCTCTCTCCAATGAAATGAAAAAAAACATGGTATATAACAAGACGTCAGCCCCCGAAAAACCCTTTTCTATATAAATAAACACCGGATTTTTTACAATAAAGTTATAAAACACGATCAAAGTTTTGGAAATTGCATTATTAAAATACACTCATGTCCATAAATTAAGGATAATGAAGTTCAGGCAAAGAAAGAGACAGAAGCAAAACAAATTTGACTTATTTGTAAAGTCTATTTATTAAACAAAAGGTAAAAAGAGCAAAAAAGATGCTATATGTTTGACATAATTAATAAAAATTGCGATTTTTACTCCCTGGAGCAAATTTCAAAAAAGAACCTATTTATAAAAACAGTATAACATGGTTAGTATGATGGTTAATACGGAGTATGTCTCCCGGACGATGCAATACAGGCCTTACAACGCCTAGGCATGCTGAGTATCAAATTATCAATGTGATCTTGGGGAATATTACACCACTCATGAAGCAATGCCCTCCGAAGTTCCGGTTGACAGGTGAGAGGGGGTTGACGGGCTGCAATTCGTCGGCCAAGCATATCCCACACATGCTCTATTGATTCAAGTCCGGTGAGTATGCTGGCCAATCCATACGGGTGATATCCTCCAATTGAAGGCATTCGTCTACAATGTTTGCACGGTGAGGACGGGCGTTGTCATCCATAAACAGAAAATCAGCACCCATGGCGCCACGAAACAAACGTGCATGTTGTTCCAGAATGACATCCCGATAGATGTGGCCTGTCATCGTTACACTCTGAACATGCAGGTCAGTTCTGGAACCAAGAATAATTCCTCACCAAACGAGTCATCCTGCACCACCGTAACGGTGTCGTTCAATGGTGTTCTCTTTGGTGGTAACGGGTACCTGGCGCTCTCTATATGAAAGTCCGGCGAGAATCAGACTGCAAACTAAACCTGGACTCGTCGGAAAACATCACACAAGACCACTGTTGCGGTGTCCACAATGCATGCTCTCAACTCCAGGTTAATCGCAGGCGACAGTGTGTTGCGGTAAGTGGAACACATCTGACAGGCCTACGAGAATATAGACCAATGTGCCCTAAATGTCTGTACACGGACTGCCTTGAAACTGTCGTACCGGTAGCTGAAGAGAGCTGACAAGACAGGTCTGATGCTGTGCTCCGTTTGTTTCTTTTGATAGTAACTGCTAAATACCGGTCCTCATTCGGCGTTGTAACTCGGGGGCGACCTGTGCTGTAACATCTACTCACATTACCATCTTGGAATCGTTGCCAAAGCCTGGAGATGACACTCTGGGCGATTCCAAGTTCCTCGGATACTTACAGCTGGGTACGTCCACATTCCAGTCGTCTGATAATTCTGCCACGTAAAAAATCATCCAAATGCTTCCTTTGTGCTATAACTATGCGGTTATTGCACTGAAAGGCTTTTTAAAGCGCTTGTGAACAATTTTACTTCTTTGCCACCATTCCTTATATACCTCTCTTACATTGTCGTCATTGTGATGTACTATCCGCGTCATCTGGTGGTTTCCTGTAATTTGCATATTCTTCTTCAAGATGTGTGTGATAATTCTACAGGTTAAATTTTTATTTTAGAGTTCAATTTCTGTGTGATTCTGAATTATCCTTAATTTATGGAGAGTGTATATTCTGTACTGAGCCCAAAAAGTAAGACTCATTTACAATTTAAAATTCCCGGGCTGAGAGAATTTCAATTTTTTTTTTTTTTTTTTTTTTTTGGCTGCTGCCACTGTCCTTGACATCTGAGTAAAATTTGACGTCAAAATATTCATTAGTGTTAGGCCTTTGTGAGACGCTAAAACTGATTCCCGACGATTATACAATATTTACAAATCCTGAAATTGAAGTAAATATTTTAGGATTAAATGTTTCTACCTTTTTGAAAAGCTTTTAGGTTTTATTGACGATATTTTAAGAAAATGTTCAAGTCCAGTACATTGGAGGTGTAATAAAGGATTCAAAAACGTTTCAAGTTTTAGTATTGGCAACGTTGGAGATCACTTCAGTTTTTGAAGCGATGTTTACTTTCTCTTTTAACATTCAACAGTATTTTGAGTAATAAATGGAATTATTAATGTTTTCTGAACAGACAAAAATTGTTTAAGTACCATACCATCATTATACCATACCCTGTGTTATAATTCTAATCTGGTTTAGTATGACAGGAAGAAAAAACCACATCTAGAATAGCGACAAAGAAGAAAAAAGGGAGTGAGGCGTTTTTTCCCTCTTCAATTCGAAAGCGATTTGAATTCAATAAAATGCATTCACGCTGAGCAAGATGAAAAAAGAAAATAGAAACTTTTTCTCCTCGAATGGTTAAGATGTAAATTAATAGAATGAAAGATTCTGAATTTAACATTTGAATTTGAGAGAAAGATGAAATATTTAGATGAGTTAAGAATATAAGAAGAAGTGAAATTAGTTCAACAAAATAAAAGTAATATTGATAACAGCCCTAAAAAAGAACTACTTGATTTATTTTATCAAAATATTTTATTCACTTGCTTTATTATGTTGCTAACTTAAATTTATAATAGTATTTTAAGGAAAGCGAGGAAATTTTTTCTTAAGTAAATTTGTTTAGGGAACAATTTTATGACAGGATATGACTGAACATTCCCAAATTTTCTAAATTAGATTATTGATTTAAGAGTAAGGATATATCATCTGGTGCAATATATACAAAAAAAAAAATTTTAATGTATACATATAAAAAAAAAATATTATAAATACTGAAATCTGCTCGGCAAATTTCAACTTACCATGTGTGAACAGGATAAGTAGCATATACGCAACCTGGACATCTGCTGTTTATTATGCGACATTGGATATCCATCATTATCGCCTTCCCAGCCAATTTATGCTGCAAAATTCCATGAATCGGGCACACTCCAGCCTTGAATCGTCGTCTTCTTGTTTTTCCCTGGGGACTTGAATGTATAGAGGCAAGTGATGACTGAAAACACTATCATACAGGTCACATGTTCTTAAGCTGTGTGTTGAAAACACGTCATCAACGCTTGTCCACACGTACTTTTGTTTGCACCCAACACGTGAATCCCCAGATCTTGATTTGGAAACATTTCAATTCTTTCTACTTAGGGTTTAAGATGGTGTTTGATGTAAATAAGCACACCGCTCGGCCTTTGCCGTGTAAGATCGTTTACTAAATGATGGTGGCAAATGTAAAACATTGTTTAGCAATCATTAAAGAATGTTTACATTTGTTCATTGTTGTATCCATGTTTACATTTGCTCATTGTTATATCCATGTTTACATTTGCCCATTGTTGTACTTATTTGCTTGCTGCACTTTTGAATTGCACCACGAATCCCTAACCAGGACAACATCATATGCACACATGATAATAAAATTGAGAAAGTAATTCAATGTACATTTAAAAATACATCTTTCATACGCCATAGAGTCATATCATATTCATAGAGTCATAAATCTTTCATAAAGAATTTCTTACATATTTTAGTTATAAGGAATAATTTAAAAATTTCAAATGTTTGAAAAATTCCTAATAATGATAATTGATGGCAAATAATAAAAATAAAATTATTTGCTTTTTTAAGGGTTTTTTTCCATTTCGAATGAAAGTTTTGTCTAATAATAATTTATGAAAAAAAAAAAAAGAGTTTTTAACATGAATTTCAAAATAAATAATGGATTTTGTGTGTGTGTGTTTAATTTTATCTAAAATTATTTATATTTCCATGTAAACATTTTTCATCTAATTTATAATCACTAAAATAATATTTCAGTTCCTCTTCTACATTTTTGACCAAAATTAATTTATTAGGAAGGAATTACCAACCTCGGCCATGATGCTCACCAGCGGCGCACGTTACCACTGAGCCACAAGTCGGGATTTAAAGCATAATTTAGAAACATATACTTGTCTTTACTTAAAAATACAGATTTTCTTAAGTATATGAATTTTATTAAGGAAATTGGTTAAAAAGCTTTCATGAAAAATTCTTGATGCGGATATATATCACTTCTAATAATAATAATAGAGCCTGGTGGCCGAATGACTAGCGCTCTGGTGCTAGGTGTCACAAGTTTTGGGTTCGAACCCCGGTGGTGCCAATGGTGTTTGTAGTGGTTCGGAATTCACTTTAAACAATAGGTTCAGGTCTCATATGACTACTACTATTACTACACCACACCGCATCACTGTGCCTAGAGCTGAGTTGTGCCCATACAGTTTGGGAATGATGTGGGTGAAACGAATGGACGCAAGATGGGGGCGGAAAAATTCTGCAAAATTCACTTTTGGAGGTACAGAAGCGTAATGGTGAAAATTCTCACAAAACCAGAACAGAATATCAAAAATTTTAAGAATTGGAAAAGAAGGAAATATGAAATGCGAAAAATATATAAAAACGTTAGGTAAGATATTAGAAAACGTTTAAAGCAATGTAATACAATAAACACTACATAGGAGATTATACAAATCAGAGAGCTGAAGGAATACTCATTAAATCAATTATTATAGAAATTAGAAAAAGAGTAATAGTTAATAAATATATAGACAGTAGAAGCAGTTGGTGCAAAATTAGGGACAAGGGTAATAAAAAAAGGCAGGAGATATAACATAAGAGATAATATGCTAGGTATATAACTAGATAAATGGCATTTACATAAAAAATTAGGGTTGTGCAATTTAGAATCTATATGAAATAGAATAACGAATTGTTTCAAATTTAGTGTCCCTAGATATACGCTCATGCACCCACTTAAATTATATACATTATAATACAAAATTTCCTTAGATACATACATAAGAATAAATTGTTTTGTAAAACAAATCACCTTAAATATGCAAACATAGTACGGTTATGTTACCTTAAATAGATACACAAGCAAAGATAATTTTATAAAGCTAATTACTTTAAATAATATACAATTATAAATTATTTTATACAGTGAATTACCTTAAATATTCTAACACAATATATACATACACGTAGATTATTTAAAAAGTAAAATTATTTTAAATATACACGCAAAAATATATATACTCCCACTTAAATTATTGTAAGAAGCAAAATTATAAGTATACACACAAGATGAGTAAACACATGTCAATTGTTTTATAAAGCAAAATTACTTTTTGTAATTAAGTTATTACAAAAATACATTCACACACACACAGAGAGCAAGAAAAAAATAATACAAAAATTAAAAAAGGAAGCCTGCACTTAGTCTGGAATAATTAAAGTTTGATTTTCAGAAATTACGTTCATCATGTTTTGGATCTTGAGTCGAGACCCTTTGCATTTTAAGATGTTAATCTTCCATTGATTAGTATTCTCTTCGGAAGGTTTCTTCATACGCCATGATAATGTAAGTGAGCAGGAGGTAGAACAGTGAAGAGGATTACCCAGATCTACACAAGAACAAAAGCTTGTGTCCCTCAGATGGAATCGTTGTAGGTAAGAAGGAAATGAACAATGCTCTGTAAAAAACATGATTTCTAAACATGCCCATTCAGCAGTAGATGCGACATTTTTTAATAATTTGATAAACCCGTTAATCCTTCATCCCACTGTTATTACCATTTAAAAAGGAGGTGATTATTTAATAAGCCTTTCAATTCCTTAGACTTTTTATTTGAACTGGCTGGTCATTTGATATGCCTTGCTTGGCAAGCTCATCAGCGGTTTCATTGATGAGATGTCCGTCGTGTGCTTTGATCCATCCCAACTTTATCAGTTTATTGGAGTTATCGTGTCAATATGAGCAATATCTTTTATAAATATTTTTCACTTCACTTGATTATTTTGCTACGTCAAAATGCCTTCACTTGATTTCAAGCCCGGTATAAAAAGTCTCAGCATTCGTTGAAAAGAACTTGTGTTCAAATGTCAAACTTGATTGCAGATATTACTACTGTGCAGAGAACGCGTTGAAAACGAAGAGCGCTCTGGTCGACCATCAACCTCAACCAACAAAGCTCACGTCCAAAAAAATTAAGGATCTGGTGCTTGTTAACAGTCGATTTACAGTTAGAGACCCTTGCTGCTGATGTTGGAATTTCAAAAGGATCGGTCAATTCCATTTTAAAAGATGTTTTACGCCTTAAACGCGTCAAATCTCGATTGGTACCGAAAACATTGAATTTTTTGAAAACATTGTCGCGTTGAAACGTGTGAAACAATGCTTTCTGATTATCAGGACAAGTTTAAATGTTTAATAACTGGAGATGAGACTTGATTTATGCTTACGACCTGGAAACAACCGATCAATCGAGCGAATATCGTGACAGAGGTGAAGCAAGACAGAAAAGAGCACGCCAAAGTCACTCAAAAAGCCATGTCATGTTGACTGTTTTCTTCGATTACCGTGGTGTGATGCATTATGAATTCTTTCCGCCGGGCCAAACTGTCACAAGGATTATTATTTGAGTGTTATGCGTCGTTTGTGTGAAGCTATTTGCAAAAAGAGGTCACAATTATGGAAAGACAACTCTTGGTTTTTGCAACACGATAATGCGCCAGCTCACACTGCATTGATTCTTGATTCATTGATAAAACCCATATCGTTCCACAACCACCGTATTCACCTGATTTAGCATCATGCGACTTCTGGCTATTCCCTAAACTCAATAGACCACTTCTGGGGACACCGTTTCGAGTCGATTGAAGAGATTCAACTTGAAACGGAGCGCGTTTTGAAGACCATCCCCCTGCCAATGACTTTTTAACAAGCATTGAGGATTCGAAGAAACGTTGGCATAAGTACGTTGTGTCCGGAGGGGATTACTTTGAAGGCTATGAAATAAATTTGGAAGAATAAATAAAGAGTTTTGAAAAAAAATGATAATTGGTCTTACTTTTTTGGGCACAGTAGGAAAACTATGGATTGGGTAGAGAGACAATCCTGCAATCTTCTGCTCAAAGTCATCCGCTGTTATTTGAAGTGTTTCCATCTGTACGTTTTTCCTAATTCTGAATACAACAGTGAGTGCAGCTTCTGCTTGCAATTTTAAGTGAAGAGGGGCGAGGCCCTTGATAATGTGAAGTGCAGCTGTTTATGTGTTTATGCACTGCAGGAGGCCATTGATAATGGAGTAC
>BPLR01012150.1:0-49884 GCA_021605095.1 Caerostris extrusa
CCATAGCAGTAACGGTTTTCCTTTAGCATGCTCAGTGTATGTGACGGCATCTCGGATAACATTTTCCAAGAATACCTTCAACACACCTCTGGTTTCTTCGTAAATCAAACCTGAAATACGTTTTACACCTCCACGTCTAGCCAAACGCCTAATTGCGGGTTTTGTGATACCTTGGATGTTATCACGAAGAACTTTACGATGCCTTTTTGGCACCCCCTTTCTAATCCTTTTCCTCCTTTACCACGGCCCGACATATTTATCAGGTAGAGATGATGTAATGGTGTTGGCGCAGGCAGCCAAATGTATTTATACTTTTCACGCGACCCTGCCTGGTGAAAGCAACCCTGTATTGGTTGGCGAGTTCCAGGAAGAAATCATATAAATAATCGTGATTTTTGGCCTGCAAAATAGCAGTTTTCACACTTCAGTATACTTGATTCATGCCTCCCAAGCTTCTGGTAAGGCCGTTAAAAGGCCGGCAAAGCCCAAAAGGCTGTCCGCGCTGGAGATAAAAAAAAGAAAGAAGCGCAGGAAGGAGTCTTTCGCAATTTACATTTACAAAGTTTTGAAACAGGTCCATCCTGATACTGGAATTTCCAGCAAAGCCATGTCTATCATGAATTCTTTCGTGAATGACATCTTTGAGAGAATAGCTGCTGAATCTTCCCGATTAGCTCATTACAATAAGAGGAGCACCATTACCAGTCGGGAAATTCAAACTGCAGTTAGGTTGTTGTTGCCTGGTGAATTGGCTAAACATGCTGTTTCTGAAGGAACCAAGGCTGTCACCAAATACACCAGCTCAAAGTAAATAAACATACTTAAAAAGAGGCCCTTTTCAGGGCCAATAAATAGTTATGAATGATCTATTACGTTAAGTCGAAGTTCAATACATTTCATCATTATGGATATTTTTATAAATGCATGGACACAATTTCTGATAATGAAAATACATTAGTGAACAATTTATTTGATTTGTGTATTTTAATGGGCTATTTGAATTACAAATTAAGAATTCATTTATGTATATGTCAGTTAACATGTTTTAAGAAAAAAAAGCTGTTAATTATTTCTTTAGCAGATTTTCTGAGAATGATTTCATTTTATCCTAAAAATCATAAATAAGAAAAATTATACAAAAATAAGAAAATAGCACACGTAAAGAGAAATGAAAATTATTCCGCCAATAATGGAAGTGTTTGAAACAATGACAGTGAATTAACATTGTTAACATGGACTAATTGTTGAAAAAGTAATTGTTGTTTGATTTCTTAAATTAAGGATTTTTTTTTTTTTTTTTAAATAATACCCTGTATTATACTATTTTTGATAAAAATGAGCACCCTTTCTAAATATTATCCAAAACAATTCTCGCCCAGATAATATTAGTCACACATCTTTAGAAAATTTAGTCAAATACACCATTAATAACATCCCACAAGAATGATTATTACACAATATTGACCGCAGTGACTGATTTTGTTATCAAATTCATAAATAATAAGTTATTTTTTTTTATTTTGCTAAAAAAACTTCTTCCAAATGTATACATAAAGTCAGTTTATTTACCTCATCTATTTTAACTTTTGTTTGTATAGTATTTATAAAATTTCATAACTCATGTTTTCTTTATGAATTTTAGGATAAAAAAGAAATAATTTCTTCCACAAGAAATTTCAATGGGCTTTCTGGTAAGTACTTTTTACATTTTTTTTTTTTTTTAAATATTGTAATGTGACTTTAAATTTTATAATATGTATTGCATCTTTTTTTTTTTTATATATAAATAATGTATTTTATTTTTAAATATTAAATGACATGTAAACAAATGAAGTGTTGATTTGAAATGAGTTAATAACATTAGTTTTGAATTTAGTTATTTGTACACTAAAATTTATTTCTATAAAGTCAAAGTACTGCACTGACAATGTGTAAATGCTATTAATTTATCGATTGTATTGAATTAATTAAATTGATGTAATGCATGTCACTTCTTAGAGGTTTAGATTTTTTTTTTAAATTTATTTTCAGTCATTGCATTTTTAGTTCTAGTTAAACATTACTAAAATCATGTTTATTTTTAAAATTTATGTTCTGTACAATAAAAATCAGGTGCATTTGAAACAACCTTAAAATTATATATTATTATTTGAAAAAGTCAGTTATTATTTTATGCATTTTTTATATGTATATTGATGTACAATCTATTAATGTATTCTCTAAAATAGCATTATCTAAGCTAAAAGAGCAAAAAATTCTTTTTTTGTATCTATTTCATAGATGGTTATTCTATTTACTGTATACTCATACATTGTTTTCTATGAAAGTTTGACAGTTGATTGAAGATTAAATTCATTTGTAATGCTAATCAAATAGAGGTAATTAGTTTCAATGATAAACAAAAACAATTGGGAAAAATTTTAAAATCAAACATTGTTAAAATGTTCGAGATACAGAGGTCCAATTTTTTTTTGAGCAGCAGATGGCTTATTAGTGAAAATGACTTGTGGGGATTATCTAATTATTTTGACTTAAAGGGGAAATTTTTGGAGGTTTTGGAATTTGGGAAGGGAACAAAAAAATTTTTCGTAATTGTGGAGTTTTTGACTTTCAAAGTTCACTTAAAGAGGACTACTGTATATACAGTAACAATTTGAGTGCTTTAGCATGCTCAGTGTTAGGTGTTTACATTTTTTGTTTCTTGTAAATTTTAAAGGCAATATTTGACAGTGTTGTTTGGAAACATATATAAACAAACAATAATAGTATCTTTCCTTCCTTTTTACCTTCCACATTATGTAAAGTTTGTATTTGCGGGTTTGGCATGATTTCATTTTGGATTTTCTCAGGGAAGAACTTATATAAAGGACTACTGCCAGCTACCTTTTTCCCAGTTTTGTTATCAACTTAGACGAAAAATCTTCAATGTGTTAAAGGCGGCAAAGTAAAGGGTTTTGGACTATCCAGCAGAGCTGGAAATGCTGTTTTGGAACATATTCATCGTCTTTTAAGAAAGGGAAATTATGCTATTAGTATTGTGTGGGGAAATCTGATACAAAGCTATAAACTTACTGTACAAACAGCTTTTCTCAAGAGAGAACAAAAATGAATGTTAGTTCAAAATATTTGAATGTATGGACTGCTACATTATTGATGCATATTTTGTGTTAGAATGTGGAAAAAATAAAATGAAATTTAAATGAAATGTTTGCATTAGCAATGTAAAATCTACCTTTAAATTAAATTCTTAAATAATTATATATATATTTCTTTCATTATTATTATATAATATATTTGTATGTAAGTATATATATATATATATATTTTTTTTTTTTTAGACAACCATTACAATTTAAAATTAGTAAGAAGACGAAAAGAATTTGCATTTTCTGCTCTCATCCTTGAACCTAATAAAATGACTTCCTGACTTACGGATTTATTATCGATGGGCTTCCTTCTCCTTTTAGCAGCACAGCTCTACAAATCCTCCAAGGTATTCATCTATTATAAATGCCTTGGTTTTAATCAAAATACTTTTATTTATGCTGTGTTTCATCTTTGGATAGGTATGCTAAAAAAGAAAGGCCAAATTTAAGACAAATTCAGCCCCTGCCGCACAACTACAAGCAACTTGTTTGTCCAACAATAATGATTCAAGTCCGAATCTCCTGACACTGTCCGTTGCAGTCACTACTTTCGGAAAAGAGTAGACTCGATGGAGAAAGCTAAACTTCCCGCATTTGTAGTTGGAATCTCTAAGTGCCTTTCCGTCACTGCTATGAGATGTTGTGAGAATACTTAATTTCAGATTATTTTTTTTAAAGAGAAAAAAAGATTATTTAATGAAATAAACGGAATGCGTGTGAGCAATTAACGAAGCGGACACCAGTTGAAGAAGATCGCAACTCTTCGCCTCTTCAAGAAAGTAATAGTGTGTACGTCAACAGTAGATCAGCTGATCGACATTCAAAACGAATGTTGTGTTCCTTTCCCCCCCCCCAACACAAGTGAATTTCAATGGATAGCACTTTAAGAAAAAGCAAGGTAAGAAATTTGTATTCTTATTATTTCCAAGTGTATTTCTTAGTAATAGGAACGAATTCTTTCAGAATTTTACTGCATATTCACTTAATATTAGACGAGAAATTGTTTTTCAAAAATGTAAACAAAAGTTCATATGCAACCCACAATACTGGCCTTGTTTTTTACATTTTTGATAGCGTCTTGTCAAATACCACATGTGTTTGTTGACAGATGAACAACAAATTGTGAATATTCTGATGCACTTCTTGTAATTAAAAAAAAAAAAAAAAAAGACTTGTGTACTAGTTTCAAAGTTGATTGAATTCTAGATTCTCATCATTGTTTTTAAAAAACATGTTAATGTGAGAATACGTTAATTCTGCACCTTCCATATGCAGCCTACTATGTCGGCGTGGTTTGTTTACAAATTTGACAGACATATGTGAAATACCACGTGCTTACTGGACACATGCATTTGTTTACAAACAAGCAACAAATTGTAAGCGTAATCCTGATTTCGCTTCTTGTAATTAAAAAAAAAAAATGAGCTTTATGTACTGATTTCAAAGTTCATTGAACTCTAGGTTCTCATAGTTGTTTTTAAAAAATACGTTAATGTGAGAATACGTTAATTCTGCACTGTTCATATGCAAACTACGATACTGGCCTGATTTGTTTACAAATTTGACAAGCGAAACTTGGCCTGGAACCTGGCTGATAAAATGCTGATGGAAAAAAGCAAAATAAACACTGATAAATGTATGATCTGCTGTCATGTTTGGTTTCAAAAGAAAGCATGCTAATCCACTAACTTTCTACACAGACATCATACCCTGGTCTAACTATGTTAAATACTTAGGTGTTACACTTGACAAAAGACTCACGTGGCTTCAAAAATGTCACAAACACAATTAAAAAGTTCAAAACCAGAAAAACTATTCTTTATCCACTCATTTCTAGAAATTCACTCCTCAACACTGATAATAAGCTTCTTATTTACAAATCTATTCTTTGCCCCATCATTTCTTATGCTTCTCCTATATATCCTATCCTCAAACATCGCTGTGAACAAGCTTTATGCTTTGTAAATAATTTTTGTATTTAATCAAGTTTTCAATTAAGTCACCTGCGTGTGACTTTCCCAGTTCCCACCTACGTGTGGATGTCTTTTCTTTTTATGTATTACCTTCTGTAACCTTCCCTTTGTTTTTAATTAAATCCACGTCCTCGCAGATTCCCTGACGTCAAGTCACCCCCCCCCACTATATTTTGAATTTATGTTTTACTTGTTATTATACTAATACCCCGCTAATTTTTCTTACCTGCTAGTACTTTGGGATTAAAACCTTTGTTAATGGAGAAATTCTCCCCCCCCCTCGAATGACATGACTTCTATGATCAAACAAGAACCGGTATATTCAGCATGGTTTGGCCGTTGGCGAATGGAAGTAGCATTCGCTTGAAGAAAAAGATGGAACAAGAAGCCATCACACCCCTTCTACTTTTCAACTATGACGTGCAAGGTATTTAAACCTTTACAGTGTAATTTTTTGAATTTTTAAATCTGAGTGCATATTCCCAATGATCCAGTTCCTTGATTGTCTTAATCAATTGATCGCTTTCATTGAGCTGAGATTTTTTGGATATAATTAACTCAGATTTTTGCATTCTCTAAAATTTGTTTTCTATTTTTATTATTGTATGTATTATTTTACGTATCCTAAATATTTTTAATGCAATCACATCAAATTAATCACTAAATATCTCTCTCTCTCTCTCTATATATATATATATAATTTCATTATAGTACAAAATCGATATTGATTCAAGTGTGTATTTATGGTAACTTGTTTATAAATTAGCATGACAGCACTATGTCAAATACCATGTGCTTTCAGAAGTTTGTACTGGACACGTGCGTTTGCTTAGAAGCAAACAACAAAATGTAAACATACTTCTTATATGCTTTTTATAATATGAAAAAAAAAAAAAGAGCTTTGTGTACTGATTTAAAAATGGATTCACTCTACATTCTCATCGTTATTTTTAAGGATAATATATCTGTATTTCATCTCATTATGGAAATAATTGTCTTGTCCTCAATTGTCATTGTCATAACTCTCCCAAGATGAGTGGATCCCGTATATGCTCCCATTTTACATGTAGCCAGTATTTGTATTGATTAGTTCCATTTAAAAATATATATATATATGCTAAAAATAATATTAGCTTAAACGGTGCATTAGATTGTGTAAATTTCCATGTAAGCTGGAACTTTTCCCATATCAGTACTCCGGAAAGACTTCAGAAAGTTAAAATTTGCTTCGTCTACTACAGTTCATTTTTTTACTCGCCAAAACTATAAAATTTCTCTCACTTCTTTCTTAATTAAGAATGAGATATCCAAAAGGACGGAAGTAGTTAGTCAATTCAAATATATATTTACAATTTTATTTAAGGACAACATGACACATGAAAATAATAGACATACAGACACAAAAACCGCATCTAACACTGATAACTACTAACAAAAAAAGTTCTAATATCCAGCCAAAAATGAAAATATTGTGAAATATGTATTAGAAAATCAATTATGCGCATATTATAAAAAATTAAATTATACTACTTATATTTGTGCAAAATAGCTAGAAATAGCTACAGTTTTAAGGATCATTTTAATACTTTTTATATATAATTAGAATGGGGCCAAATAGCAATCTTTTAAATCACTGCCTGTAGTTTAAAGGATAAAAATTGTGCTCAATTGTGTTTCAATTAATCTTATCTCTTATGGTTAGAATTAAATGGTTTGACAGCAATTATATTTAAAAAATAGACATTTTGAATGTTAAGATAAATTTAATATATATTTTTATAAACATTGAGTTATATGTACACATTTTGCAACTTCTTACATAGATTTCTTGCATATATAGTCTATATAGTATCTATACTTATCTTTAGACTGCTATAAGTAGATTTTGAATAATCTCATAATGTGTTCCTTAAAAATGTACGATGATATGCCGTACTACTTCCATAAGTTAAAGTGCCAATTAAATTATCACAGAATGCAAAGAAAATACATTATCTTTTAAAACTATTTTAATATTAAACTGGAATCATTTCGATTGCATCTTTAAAGTAGGTAATTATCATATGAGATGCTACTTATTTTCATCTTATGAAACATTACTCATAGCACTTGTTGATGTATATCTCATTCATCTCCTTTACACTTATCAGTTACATCATCTTTCTTTCTGATTTAAAAAAAAATTATGTTTCATATTTGTTTGTTAAAGTATTTATGTTGTGTTATTATCTGTGTTTTTATAATCGCAGTTTGTGTGTTGTTCACAAATTGGAATGTATACAGGATTAATGAATTTTTGTAGCTTTAAATTGCACTAGATGGTAACATGTTTTTAAGTATCAGTATTTTTAGTTCATCTAGTTTCATTTTTTAGTTAAGTTTCTAACTTAAAATCATTTGTAAAATTGTTAGAACAATAATTTTATATTATTAAATGCTGTATAGGTAATATTTAATATAGTATCTGATATTAGGATTTTGTATCAGAATAATCTTTATTTCTTTTGATTTAAATGCTAGTATAAGTGTTTATATGCATAATCACTATTTCTTTTCAGAATTAACAATATATATTTAAATCCACTTTAAGAATCTTATCCATCATTTTATAAATTATTTTCTAATTATTTATCATTAAAATCACCTCACCTTTACTTAATTAGAAAATAGAATCTTCATAGTGTTATTATACATAAAATTTAGCAGTATGGTGGAAAAAAATAGTGATTCAAAAAAAGTTATGTATGGTAAGATTGTTATTGAAAATACTATCATATAATGCAAAAAGTGCATTCTTTGTACATTTGTAAATTTGAAATTGCCCAATTGTAAAAGTTTATTTTAAACTATTTCGTCTTAATGTTATGAACATGATTTGTAAATTTTACATTTTGAAAAATAAAAAATATATTTTTATATCTGCGTAAAATGTTGTCTGTTTTAATTAACAATAAATGCAGTTTATAAATATTTTTATACAAACTCTGGTATCTGTGAATTAAAAAATAAATCACATAAATATCCATAACTCAAGTAGCTATGTGTTGATTTTAATGAAATATAATAAAGTAATTAAGGTGTAACTTAAAAAATTATTAAACAATTAGGATGTTTAGACATAGTACATATATAAAATTAACAATTCGGATAAGTTAGCTTATATAGGAAAAGTGTACAATCGAGCATGGGATTATGACATGCAGCAAAGTGGAATGCTTTTAATTATGTCAGAGGAAGATGAAGCCATTGTTCTTTCATTGCTGCTGAAAACTTTACAAGGATTGAGAATAGCAACAATTTTTTTTTTTTTTTTTTTTTTTTATAGTTAAGATGTTTTACACAGACTATTACCCCTTTCAACTTTTTTTAAAATGCAGTAAGAACAGTTTATTTTACTTTTCTAATATTTTTTAATATTATTTACCTCATTGCATACCTTTGTGTAATTAATGCCCTCACAGAATATGCATGTATATTGGGTACTAACTTAAATTAAGCAATTATCAATGATTTCGTTGAAACATTCTGCAATGTTGTTTTAAAATATTCAAGTCAAAATAATTTTGTATACATGAATATAGATATAAGAAATTGAATTCAAGTGGAAAAAAACTTGAGTTATGTATGCATACTGCAAAATGGAATGTTATTAAGCATGTGTGTCATCAATCTGTGAAAGAAAATAATTATATTCTAAAATATTTCTTGATGTAGTCTTATTTAACAGTTATCAATAAAATTATTTAATACATGAATACTTTTTGTAGAACTTAAAATAAATTCTATATTACTGTATTATAACTGTTTTAAGTTCATATAAAAACATGATAAATGATAAATACACTCATAAAACATGATGAGATTTGAAAATACACTCATGTCCATAAATTAAGGATAATTCAGAATCACACAGAAATCGAACTCTAAAATAAAAATTTCACCTGTAGAATTATCCCACACATCTTGAAGAAGAATATGCAAATTACAGGAAACCACCAGATGGCGCGGATAGTACGTCACAATGACGAGAGTGTAAGAGAGGGGTATATAAGGAATGGTGGCAAAGAAGTAAAATTGTTCACAAGCGCTTTAAAAGCCTTTCAGTGCAATAACTGCATAGTTATAACACAAAGGAAGCATTTGGATGATTTTTTACGTGGTAGAATTATCGGACGACTGGAATGTGGACGTACCCAGCTGGAAGTATCCGAGGAACTTGAATCGCCCAGAGTGTCATCTCCAGGCTTTGGCAACGATTCCAAGATGATGGTAATGTGAGTAGATGTTACAGCACAGGTCGCCACCGAGTAACAACGCCGAATGAGGACCGGTATTTAGCAGTTACTGCCAAAAGAAACAGACGGAGCACAGCATCAGACCTGTCTCGTCAGCTCTCTTCAGCTACCGGTACGACAGTTTCAAGGCAGACCGTATACAGACGCTTAGGGCACATTGGTCTATATGCTCGTAGGCCTGTCAGATGTGTTCCACTTACCGCAACTCACTGTCGCCTGCGATTAACCTGGAGTAGAGAGCATGCATTGTGGACACCGCAACAGTGGTCTTGTGTGATGTTTTCCGACGAGTCCAGGTTTAGTTTGCAGTCTGATTCTCGCCGGACTTTCATATGGAGAGCGCCAGGTACCCGTTACCGCCAAGAGAACACCATTGAACGACACCGTTACGGTGGTGCAGGATGGCTCGTTTGGGGAGGAATTATTCTTGGTTCCAGAACTGACCTGCATGTTCAGAGTGTAACGATGACAGGCCACATCTATCGAGATGTCATTCTGGAACAACATGTACGTTTGTTTCGGGGCGCCATGGGTGCTGAATTTCTGTTTATGGATGACAACGCCCTTCCTCACCGTGCAAACATTGTAGACGAATGCCTTCAATTGGAGGATATCACCCGTATGGATTGGTCAGCATACTCACCGGACTTGAATCCAATAGAGCATGTGTGGGATATGCTTGGCCGACGAATTGCAGTCCGTCAACCCCCTCCCACCTGTCAACCGGAACTTCGGAGGGCATTGCTTGATGAGTGGTGTAATATTCCCCAAGATCAGATTGATAATTTGATACTCAGCATGCCTAGGCGCTGTAAGGCCTGTATTGCATCATCCGGGAGACATACTCCATATTAACCATCATACTAACCATGTTATACTGTTTTTTGTAAATGGGTTCTTTTTTGAAATTTGCTCGAGGGAGTAAAAATCGCAATTTTTATTAATTATGTCAAACATATAGCATCTTTTTTGCTCTTTACCTTTTGTTTAATAAATAGACTTTACAAATAAGTCAAATTTGTTTTGCTTCTGTCTCTTTCTTTGCCTGAACTTCATTATCCTTAATTTATGGACATGAGAGTACTTAGCATCTTATGTAGTTAAAAAGCGACATGTATAACTCTAATCTGTCCCCAGTTCTGAAAACTGGTTACAGGGCAACGATATTACGAGAAATTAATTATAGTGGAAGCATCTGAAGATGGTGGAAATTCGTTAAAATTTCATATTCTATGTCGAATTAAATTTTGCGGCTACAAATTCTATTTGAGTGTTGCTAGACATCATAAAGGTAGTTTTTGTGTAATATTTTATAAATACAAGTATGCATACATTTTAGGAAAAATAGCGATGTAGCCTCTTGCAGGAATCTCAGAATGTTCTATAAAGTTGCTATTACCTTCAACAGATTCACTGTGCTCTTTAAATGCTGAAATTTATTTAAATACCCGCTTTCTAACTGAGTAATAAACAGTTTTAATTTCATTTGAATGCTCTGATATCATTTATAAGATATCATTACTATGAAAAATTTATTTTTTATCTGTAGTTTCAAATTTACGCAACTATGTTAAGTAGGCTTTGACAACCGACTGCCTGCGAAACATCTTTACAGAAAAAAATCTCAAACTTCTCAAAATTGTTCCTTCCCCGATATGCACCTCTGAGAGGCCATGGACTCCACGCATCTACTTCACTATCCTGCTCTGAGCAAGACTTTTCTCGCCGAGCGATATTGGGAGGCTAGAGATATGTTTGATTAATGAATTCTGTTTCAGCATGTTTTGTTGTATTCTCTCTTCTTTTTTTTTTTTTTTTTTTTTTTTTTGGTTGTTCTTTTTATTGCTGTAATTGTTCATAATCTGCCATTAAATGCTGATGGCCTCTATATAAATCTGCCATATCAAAAAAAATTTATTTAATAGGCTGTTTGGCCTCTACTATAAATACGATATCAAATAGTTATCTCTCATTTCACAACAAGACTTTTTTTCTCAGACTACTCCTTGTCTTACGAACATTGTTTTCCTGCTTTCAAATTGAGAACTTGTTCTCTAAAAAGCCAGCGCACCTCATAATGAAGAATGTGATCATATTTCAAACCCAAAAGTTCACAATATTCCCTTTATTTTCTTGTTTTATTTTTACACTTTACAACTGATATCATAATATCAGGGGTGGAAAATCAAAAAATTGATTTCCGTAGCAGTCTTGTAGCAGGGCGAACTGCATTTTTGTAGCAGCTTTCAGTAGTTTCGTAGCAGGGTAGATTACATTTTTGTAGTAGCATTATCTGTGTGTGTGTGTGGTTTCGTAGAAGTACATTTTTACATTAACAGTTCTTCTTCAAACTTCAAGGCACATACTAATTAGTTTCAATGATATGAAATAAAATCATATGATTTGTACCGAAATTAAATCAAACTCAATTATTTCGTATGATATTCGAAATTCAATATGAAACTAATTTATTAATGTATTCTTACGAAGAAAATTAGAATCGCATGTTAAAAATTAATTTTCATTTAATGCATAGATAATAAAATAATTTTTTATTTAATCTATATTAATAAATAATGCTCATTCATATTAGTCTGAAATGTATCCAATCCATAAAGGAATTGGATACATTTCAGTAATGAATGGATGTATTTATTAATACTTTTTGTATTTTTTAAAAGCCAACAATTTTTTTTTTATCCTTCTTGCAATTTTGAATATTTAGGAATTCTTAGCATTGAATATTTTTAATGGATTTTATATAAAAATATGATTATTAAATTATTTAATAGAAAAAAAGTATACTAAATTTTCCCCTGTATTTTCTTTTGGCATTTTTTTTTTTTTTTTATATTAAATAAGTTGTTTAATTGAAATATAAATAATTTTAAATAAATAGTAAAAAGAAATAAAGGATTCATTTAAAATTTAAAAGTATCAAATCATATGAGTTTCGATTGAGTACGAAAAAAAAAAAATGCTTACATGTTTACTATAAGTTATTTCTATTTGTATAAGCAAAAGTAGTGTTTTTTAGTTTTATAATGAAATCTCAAATTATATGTATCCAATTTTATTAAAAAAAAAACACAAAATGTAGCAAAAAATGACCCAATATGTCATATATAAGGAGAATATACAATAATTACGTATAGGTGAATAATTTACAAATGTAAAATATTAATGAAATTTAAAATTAATACATTTATTTGAAATAATTTTTGTAGAAACATTTATTAGTATATGTTCACAAAAAAAATTATTTAACCTATTTGTTCCTAAAATAAGCAATAGATGGCGCTACAATATCGAGTAGAATCATTTAAAAATATTTTTGCCCTATGACAAATATCGACCTAACCAATAAATCCTATCGCCAGCAGAAACGTTATAAAAGCAGAATTCTTATACCATTGATTAATTCTAACCCCCTCTAACAACGATCTTAAGTCTGAAGACAGACTCATTCATATTAGGCTATTTTTCCCAGTAAGTAAATCAAAATAAAGGAAATATCTCATTTTTGGAGCAGAAATACGACATTTCTCCGTTTTTGTAGCAGAATGTAGCAAGCGATGAATTTTGGAGCAATTGGCGCAGATTTTCCACCTCTGTAATGTGCTTCAAATTTAGATTTTTTTCTCATACAGGTTCTTTAACGTATAATACAATTTCACTTCAGTAGAGAAATATTAAAAACTTTTCATGTAAAATTACAGTTCCAGAAAACCTACCTACTATTGACGGTGCTGTTATTAATGTAAATAGTGGTCAGCTTACTAATCTAGTTACTGAATTTTTAAACATGTCATCATTTGGTCAAATATGTCTGACCTTCTGATTTCTTCATGAAGAGACCCATGATCGATTACTCCTCCAGAAATGTGATTGATTGAGTTTGATCACATATATCAGCTGATTTATCTAAGGCTAAAAGAAAAACAAAAGAGTAAGCAAGAATATGGTCTTTCAGTTGCTCAGTTACACTATGGAGGCAGTACTTCGATTGTTTGCTTCGACAAAGCAGTTTGGTTTATTTTTCTTCCAAAATTCTTATATCCAAGATGATTTTTAATCAATATAAAACCAGCATCATAAGTAATGATAATTCACATGATTAATTTCATAAGATTTCTCTAGAACTGCCACACTTTCATGAATATGTTTCGCAAATATATTTTGTCTGCTTTTTGTTTAACACATATTCATTCAAAAACTTAGATCCAGGATATGAATTCAGTTTTTTTTTTCTAAAACATAAATAATTCTTTAGAATGGAGCCAGAAACTGAACCCAGTAGAGTAGCAACACTAAGTCAGCAGATGTAATCATATGCTATTTTCAATGTGAATTATGTTAAATAATATGAACAGTTTTTTATATATATATAACATAGGTCACGTTAATGAACGGACCTTTATTGAATTAGCAAAAACTTTTAATAGTTTACGATTCTTCTTTTGACGGAGTACCTTGGCCGGTTATGGCCTTATAACTCCTAATCCTGGGCAGTAAAGTTCATTGCAATCAAAAACACATGGATAAAAACAAAAGGCAGTGAGCATAATTATGTCCATTGTTAGTAAGAAAAGAAACAAAAAATAAAAATAAAACGCGGAGTAATTAAATGAATGGCGCAATTAAAAAATTAGTAGTTAAAGCGCAATTAATTAATTTAAGAACAGTTTTCGAAGGGGTTTATAGCATTTTTAAACTGCGTATAAATATTATCTAGGTCAGTTTAAAAACGGACCTCGAAAATTATTCTTTTAAAAATTTGCAAGCTTTTTGCCTACTGTATTATTTTTTAATTAAGTAAACTACTTAATTAAATGGCTTAATTAAAAAATAATAAAGTAGTAGGCAACAAGCCGATTTGACTAACTAGATGACAAAATATAAGGAAACAGGTTTATAATAAGAGTGGTAGATTGGAAATATTTGATATTCATATAGCACTTTGTAATATTTTCCAAATAAGAGTAACACTTTTAAATTTCTACATTAGGCAGTAAAGTTAATTAAAGATTTCAACAAAAAAAAATATCAAAACGACTTAATACAGCATGGTATTATAAGTTTTATTATTTTCAAATTTTGAAAACATTTATGAAGATTATACTGCCTCTTTTCGCAAACTAAATAGTTTACATCCAGTAATTAATTAAATAATTACAATATCTCTAGCACTACATGAAAAAAGCATAAATGAAATGCAAATACGCGAGTTAAAGAAAGGATTCATCCTTTTGTTAAAAATCCCAGATCACCAGAGGGAGCTGATGGTCTTTAGGGCTAATCTCGCCGGCTTCGCTTTACTGCAATGAGATGAGTTATTTTTGTTTTTTTCTTACATTAATATATTCTTCTTGTTATTTTGTTTTTATACATTAGTATTTTGAAAAGTTTTAAAATGTACTGTTTGGGTGTGATGCTTTAATTATTAATCGAAATGTATGGAATTTGATTACTCGGAATTGCACTAAATTGAGTCAGGCTGAGTTATTTACTCCAGGTATAGGTAAGTAGTTGTTTTTAAATTTTTCATTTGTAAATTGGTTATCTAAATAATTCTAATAAAGGAATTAAATTTAGTAACTTAAATTGATTGTTGTTAATTGTAAAAATCGTAAAGTTTTATGTTGTAAACCAAACCTCGTTTCATTATGGCCTAGCAAGAGCACCAGATTCTTTAAGGTAATTCAAATTATTAATCTAAATCTAAAAGTTGAACTAATAAAGTTATATAAATAAGATTATGAAACATGCTACTAATGGGATGCATGCTCTAATAAGGAACTCTTTTAAAAAATTTATTTTTTAAAGCAGTTTCTATTAACTCTAAAGCAATATGCCTATCATCATTTTCATATATATCAGATTTATAGTAGGTAAACGGAAATCATCTGTATTCCAATATAGCTACCAAGAATATAATCGATAAGTTGCACTACTTTTAGAATAATTTAAATATTATATAATTCTTAATTTATAAAAATGTAATAGGAAAAACAAATGAAAAAATAATAGGCTATAATGAAACGACGATTGGTTTACAACACAAAAACTTTACGATTTTTATAATTAACAACAATCAATTTATGTTACTAAATATAATATTTTTATTAGAATCGTTTAGATTATCGATTTACAAATGAATAATTTAAAAACTACTTAGCAATACCTGGAATAAATAACTAAGCCTATATACCCATTCTAATATTCTTAATTCACTAATTCAACAACTCCCAGAAAATAATTTTACGAATATTAAAAATAAAAAATAGACCTACAGCAATTTTAAATAATTAATTATGTTCAAATTACTTTTCTCATTTTTACAGGCAACTTCTCCATTCATACATACATCCAACTCTTTATTAAAGAAACCAAAAGAACAAAAAAAAAAATAGCCTACTGGGTTAGCGCTGTTATAAAGATATCGTAATGGAATAGTATCAAATGTCGCTGTGAAGTTTTTCGAATTCTAGCTCTCATATCCTAAATTTCTTTTCACTCTTATCGTGATCAATAGATGGAAGCCATAAAAGATATTTTCTTAAAATCTGATTCGCTTCAGGAACATTTTAAAAATTCACCTACAAAGAACCTGATAAATGTATTATTGTGAAAGATAAAAATCAAATCCTACATTTATTTAATTGTCCAAACATGCCTATACAACTTATAAAATTTACTAAATAAATATAATAAATCTAAACTTCAAATTAACATAGTATTCTACAGCCAATATCTCCATTACACCTTTAAAAACTTTATCTTCGTCATCATTAAGTTATCCCTTTTACATTTCAAAATTCATTGGACCTACTATCTTCAGCATTATCTCGATCTGTAAACGACCATATAAGTTCTACTCAACCTTATCCTTCATCTCATATCATTTTAAACTGATCATCAACATTCTTTGAATTCCCTGCCAGCATATGAAATATAAATCATATTAAACTTTTCATCTTCTCGTCATATCACATTTTTCAGCAATTATTAAGAACTGCCATCATTAATCATGAATCGAACTTATCAACATATAAAATATCGTTGCTATACTTATATAGCATAAACACTCTTTCATATTATATTATATATTTCATTCATTTTATATAAAATAAATATAATAAATAAAATAAATCTAAACTTCAAATTAACATAGTTTTCTACAGCCCATATCTACATTACACTTTTAAAAACTTTATCTTCATCATTATTAAGTTATCTCCTTTTACATTTCAAAATTCATTGTACCTTCTATATTACCCGATTATAAACAAGTAGGGTCTGCTGCATCCTGCGCGATGTCACTCTGCACCTGAGTGGTATGAGCTTGTAATCCATTGTATTCTCAATCTAATTTGAAATAAATGTCTGGCGCCATCTGGCGACTGATAAGCTGAAATTCAAAAATATCCTGACCTCAAGTGATAACCTTGATACTGATCAAGTATATTTTTTGAGTACTTCCACTAACTTTATTTGCTCGTAAATGGATATTTCACCTTTGAGGCCCAGATGAACCTTTTTTCCCACATTCCATGATTGACTTACACGTACTTCGAATCTTGAACAATACAAACTTATTGTTAATATTTTAGTGTATATACTAGAGTGCATATATCGAACATCCACATAAGTTATTTTAATCATATCTGCAACATTTTGTATATCTCATCTAAAACAATAATCATCAATATAAAAATAAAAGTAATATATAATAAATATAAATAAAGTATAATAATATAATATGAAGTATAATATAATATAAAGTATAATAAAAACCTATTATCTTACAATGTTTCAAGTGCAATTTTTTTCACCACAGCTCCAACAACTGAGGATTTAAGGCTCGATGCCTAAAGTGTGGCGAGGAACATTCGCATAAAGACTGCCAAAAATTTGACAAGCTTGAAATCCCTAAGTGTATAAATTGCGGGAGTCTGGACACATCGCTGCTTGGCGGGGATGCTCTAAATTTCCTAAGATCAAAATTAATTCCACTAAGTACGCCACCATTCCTAAAGGTACCCCTGCTAGGGCAAGTCTCACCTCATTTCTCCTATGCTGCGGTCACAAAAATGTTACTCAACAACTTGCAAATAATGTTAATAATGTTTCTGATTTGACCCAAAACCAACTGAGTCAATTACTGAGTCTTAACAATCAAGCCCAATTTCTTCAAAAATCTCTACTTATTATGAAAGAATTTCTCTCAATATTCACTAATCTCAATAACATGGATGGTCTTCTCCATCAACTAAACGCTGCTGATAACAAAGCAGACAAACTCAGGTCTTCATAAACGGCCTGGCGACCCAAACTACTCCCTAATGCTCCGTAATGACTCAGTCGGTTTCTGGACTGCGCATATGCTACTGGAATGCATGCAATATTTGATTTAAAATGTTTGATTTTACTGCTTTTGTTAATGACTATAACCCCGATCTAGTACTGCTTCAGGAAACACACCTTAAACATTCACAAACACCATACTTAATGGGGTACACTTTTTATCGTAATGATGGTCCTCAGGATCCTGTCTCTGGAGGCACTGGTATTTTCATCAAAAGCTCTGTACCTCACTCTCATATTGCTACACCGCCATTAATTGGTATAAAATCAACGATTGTCTCACTGCAATTTCCTCATTTTCCTACTCTCGCTATAGCTTTAGTTTATGTGCCAAATGGAATTGCCACCTCTAACTTCAACAATGATTTAAATACTCTCTTCTCTCTGAATAGTAGTGTAATTTTATCTGGAGACTTTAACGCTCATAATACCACTTGGGGATGTCACAATAAAAATAGCACCGGTGCAGCCCTTCAATCCTATGCTAATAACTTTAACGTTGAAATTATTGCTCCTAACACCCCCACTAGAATTGGTACTAACTCTACTTCTATTATTGACCTTGTAGTTACTAACAACTTCCACTTTAATCACTCAATTTCTTCTCTAGATGAACTCTCCTCAGATCATAACCCTGTCATTATTGACTATAAATTTAATTATGTTAATTTTAATATCAACTCTAATATTACTACTAACTGGTCTAAATTCTCTACTACTCTGGACTCTAACTTCAATTATTCACCCACCCCTCTAACTAATCCTAATGATATAGAAACTGCAATCTTTGAATTAACTAGTAGTATTCTCTCTGCACATAAAGCTGCTTCTAAACCTCTTACTACTAACAACCGCACTTACCTACCCCCTTACATTAAACCGTTAATTACTAACCGTAATAACGCTAGGAAAATTTGGCAAATATATCGTGACCCCACAGCAAGAATCAGTATAACCATCACCAGAACTTACTTAGACGGGCAATTTTAAACTACAAAAACGACTGCTGGGATAGGAAACTTCAAACTGTTAATGTTGAAGATGGATCAATTTGGAACCTTTGCAATAATATTAGAAAAAAAGAACTAGAATTGCCTCACTTCACACTCCTAACTCTGCTGTTACTACTGATACAGACAAAGCTGAGGTCCTCGCCACTACTCTACAAGCACAATTCTAGGAAAACGAAACTAACAATCCTAACACTGTAATTGATGTCGAAAACACTATCTCTTCTTCCTTGCTCAGCCTAATGATAATGAAAACATTCCTCCTACCAAAGCATCCTTTATTATTAATTGCATCTTTAAACCACTAACAAATATTCATGCCACCGCCGTGATTCGAACCTGAAGCCTGTGGTACTAAATGCCACAGCGCTAACCGATTAGCCATCAGATGATAAATCGTGAAAAAGGAGTATCGGTATTCAATAAAATGGAATTGATTAATTTGGATGAAAATTAAACAAAAGACAAATATATATCGGTGATAATAAAAATACAAATTATTTGCCAAACAGTTGGAAATATCAAAACAAATTTATGAATGAAGAAATGTATCTATGCAAGTATGAAAATAATATATAAAATTTCTAAAAATTGCTTCTTGATTATTACAAGATAAGGCTATTTAAAATGATTTGGACTTCAATGGCTTTAAATATATCAAAAGTTTAAAGTGATGAAGTTACAAAAAGGGAAAAATGTGAAAAGAATAATTGTTTTTTAAACTTCAACATCACACATGCAGATTGATTTAATATTCAAATATTTGAAGAATCAGATAAAAACATGAAATCATTACAAACATCTTTGTAATTTACAACTTATAATTCTCGGCTTGAAGTTTTGGGAGTACAATTTAAATAATCATTTATAATTGAGGTCCAAATTAGGCTTATCTATTTGTTTTGTTTGGCATATCTTGTAACAATTTAGATATACTTTTTTGAAAACTGTGCTTGAGACTAACAACTACTGCCACTTGCTCATTACAAAACCGTGGATTTGATTCTAAATCAATAAAAATATTTTTAAAAATTTACATATACAAAGACCATTTCAAAAGCAATGTAAAGGCATTTACTCTAATATTTCACGAAAAGTAGCAAGTAAAATAAATAAAATGAACAATTTCTTTGATAATTTCTACAAATATGAAAAGGATCGTCTCAGCTGTTCTAATTAAAGAACTACTTCGTAAAAATCTATTAATTTTTCTACCACACTTTTTAATAAAGCAAATTTCCATATAACATCCACTGGTTGTTAAGTTTTATTGAATGAAAATATTTACTCTTAAAATTATTATTTAAGCATTTCCTGCCCAAGGAAGTGCTATATGAATAAAGGATATACCCCTTCACAAAAGTATTTCGCATCGTAACTCTAAATCTTTCTTGTCACTGACCAACTCTCTCGGTTCTAGCAACTTCAGCAGACTGCACCTTAGATAGCAACGGATTAAGTGGCTTGCTAAAACACATGCCAACAGTAATCAAATGGCTGGATAGCCGATTGATGGTAGCAGGTAAAATAAACATGTTTTTTGATAATTTTTACAAATATGAAAGGATCGTCTCAGCTGCTCTAATTAAAGAGATGCCTATAAAAAGTCAATTTAGTAATTTTAATAAAAGTAATTTTTACCACTCTTTTAAAAATTTAAAGATTTCAGTTTTTTTGAAGCATGTAAAAATGTAAATAAAGGATCCCTAATAAGTATTTCACATCGTAACTTTTAAACTCTTTCATGTCACTGACCAATCCCGTGTTTCGCAACTTTAGCGGATTGCATTTTAGATTTTCTTTATATACTTTTTTTTTTTTTTACGTCGAGAGTGCGTTTTTCCTCTTTAAAATTTACTTCGTATAACAGCCGTAATGGGAAAAAAAAAAAAAAAAAACACCTAACGTTCATTATTTCTGGTAAGCCGGCGAAAATTTCACCAACATCATTTAGTTTCAAAGTGAAAATTCATTCCATTTTGGCGTCAAAGTGAAAAATAGGCAATATAAGCAGTTTCCAAAATTAAACATTTCATTTTCCAAAACGAATAACTTATTTCTTTTAAAATTAATTCTTTTTTATAAACTAAAGAAATAAAAAATTTGCTTTATTTAGAGATTTATGAGTTGAGCTCGGACAACGGAGAAGTGCGTACATTTATTGTGACATTAGCGGATCCATAAATAAGCTGACCCCGTAGTTTAGCTTTTACAGAAAGTTCTAAAAATTATCAGCTTATAAAAGGAAATATATGATAATTATATGAAACCTGAGACAATCCTTAATGTAATTTTTTTATTTATATAAGAAAATTAGAGTTGAGTTACTTGTTTTAGTTTTTATTCGAATAAAAGTGACATCGAATGATAATAATTTTAATTATTGTTCATTGAATTTGATTTCCTATGCCAACAAAGTTATATATTAACAGAGTATTTTCAATTTTCTGCTAGTTCAGGGAAAGTTTACCAGCACAACAACAACGCCACCTAGCTGCGACACATTCCGCAGATATATAATGGAGTTCGTCAATTTTCTTAGAACTTTAAAAAGTCATCGAATGATAATAATTTTAAATATTATTCATTGAATTTGATTTCTATGCCAACAAAGTTATATATTAACAGAGTATTTTCAATTTTTCTATGAGTTCAGTGAAACTTTACAAACACAACAACAACGCCACCTAGCTGTGTGTTGATTGGCTTACGAATCTCCAATATTGACTTACAGATGTTTATTTATTTGTTTGCATAGATTTTTTTCAATGATTTACATTTGTTTTACTTGTATTTACATGCAAATTTCTTTGATCGCTAGACTATTTCAACAATTCTCCAATAGTTCCAGTTTTGATTTTTTACTGAACACGTCTATGATTACCATCTTTTCAGAAATGTATTGAACAAAATGGTTACTATTTAAGTATGAACAAAATTAATATATTCAAAACAATGTTTGTTTTATCAATGTGTTTTTAAAGAATTTTTATAATAAATAAATCGGTACTTACGTGTTAACGGTACCTTGGCGACAGACTTGGCGGTTTTTAAGTGTCGCCAATCTTTATTATTTGGAATAAAAATATTTTGAAAGCGTTTTTGATTTTTAAATGAAGTGTTTCATATATATTTTATTATTTGGAACAAAAATTTAAGTGTAGATTGGCGCCAAATCTGTAGCTGCGGTTGGCGCGTGTGCTCTTTATTGGCGCAACTGTCGCCCAGGTACCGTTAATACGTAAGTACCAATAAATCTTATATTTTATTTAATCAATCAACATACTCATTATGATTAAAAATTTCTAACAACAAATGCTTTCTAAAAATAATATCTCCTTTATAATACAACTCATCTCTTATAAAAACAAACTTAATGATTGAATATTTTATCAGAATTTTTCGCAATAGGGATCTATTGTAGAATTTATAAAAAAAATATCTTGGAGCAAGATATTAAAAATCAATTTATTCTTTTATAGTTCTGAAAAAGAAATCGCTTTTTAGGGTAAACTTTTTCAAAATTCCAAATGGCCAAAATTCGTAATGTACCAGATGAATCATTCGACATTGAGTACATTTTTAGCAAACATTTAATGTATTCTGAATATTTATTAATATTCGTAAGACTAAAAAAATAGGTGGGAAAGAGTTAAGCATAGCTCGCATGGTGGATCTTGTTACATTATTTCCTTACTTCAATGATGCATAAAAATCTAAAATAACTCGAAGATAAAACTTTAAAAAAAACAATAAAAAACGTAAGAGTTGATAAGTTTGAGTTAATTTCCAATCAAGAAGCTAAATCAAAACATTCTGTTGCATGCATACTGCATCATCTAGAACTAAGCATGTCTTTCAACTAAGGTGCTTCTAATTACCACTAAATTAAAAAACATTAATTATATAAATATCAGCATAATTTCGGTAACAGTGTCGACTGGCGTTTCCGGCCTTTAAAACAATCCCTTTACTTGAAGGTCACGTTCAACGTGACCTATGCTATTTATATATAAGAAAACTATTCATATTATTTAACATACGATAAAAGTATGTGATGACAGTATACAAAAAACTGTTTTATATGTGTTATTTAAAGGGAGTGCTGAATCTTACACACCCAGGTTTTAAATGAAAATAATACGTAACGTCACTAACGCTGCGATTGCTGTGGCATTTTAAAAATGTAATATTTATGAATATTCAATTCAATTTTTTTTAGGATAGAGCATGGGATGTTAGGAGAAGTACCAAACGATATTTGTTTAGTTTTGTAGCGAAATTGTTTAGTTTTGTAGCACAGCATTGGTGGTGCAACAATCGTTTGTTATAAAAAATCAGTTGCTGCAGAAGAAAATAAATACTAAATCGACTTATAAATTTTTTTCAAAATTCATAGATTCTTGTCAAAGTACATTTTATCAGAATTGAGAAGTACAGTTTTACATAGAGCTCTTGTAGGATAATACTATTTATAATGTAATTCTGGCAAATGGTAGGCGTGCAAGACATCGTTTGTTCCTTTTTTTTTCAACTATGAAAGAGGATGAAAATCACAACTTATTAACAATATATAAAAATGGATATGTCCATCTGCTTAGACATACTTGTCTTGTTTTTATAAGGCTTTCCACATATTTAAGCAAAAACTGCAACCAACCAAAATCAGATGCCAACCAAATCAATATTTCGTCGATACGGATCAAAACAATATCACTGATCTCAATTTTTTTTTTTTTGTTTTGTTTTGAAGGAGTATCAACTGCAACCAACCAAAATCAGATGCCAACCAAATCAATAGTTCGTCGATACGGATCAAAACAATATCACTGATCTCAAATTTTTTGTATTGTTTTGAAGGAGTATCTAGTTTAGAATATAATTCTAAACCACAATTTGTGTGAGGGAGATTGAAATATGGTTAATTGTTATAATTAATAATAATACTGTTAAAATAAACGAATATATAGAAAGTAGCCAAATTCACATTTACGAATCAATCAACTTGTGTTTCCAACTTGGGACAAGTGAGGTTGATTTTTATTATCAAAGTAGCATGGAAAGTATGTAGGCTTTTATCTCGTACCTCAATACTAAAATTCGATGTGATCTTATATACTAAAGGGTTAGTAGGAAATGAATGTTCTAAAAGGGAAAGAAAAGATCCTGCTGTGCTGTTAAATTAAAGGAATTTTATATTTTCTCATCATTCTTTCAATATATTTTGATCGTCAAAGGCGATTTCATCTATTTTTATTACTCTAATTACGTTTTTTTATTAATTCCACAATAGCTGCAATTAAATAAATAGACATATTGTAGAAAAGAAGCGAGGATCAATGTAAAATTCATGAATCGATTTTGAAATTTTTATTCAATTGTTGAGAATTTTTTAATTTCTTAGCAATATTTAATTTCTTAAGCAGTATTTAATTTCTTAAGCAATTATAAACATATTTCAGATAGAAATTCGTTCATTTCAGATAGTGAAGCGACCAAAAACGAAACTTTTCTCTCGTTAACAAGGAAACGACAGAAATTGTTTCAACGAATTGTGAAGATGTTATGCTTACTAGATGGTGCTGTAGACTGTTTATTTGCGATAAAACAAAGCTGGCCAAGACATGATATTCATTAGTTTTCAGTAGAGGTTTCTACTAATAGAGGATTTCTGTTTTAGGAAGCTTCACGCTTTCAATTTTACATTAAGAGGCGTATGATGTCACTACTAGGGATTGTAATATCGGACCAAAAAGTTCAATACCGGTATTGGGTATTTTTTATCTTAATACTGGATACCGGTTTTAATACCGGTAGTAGAAATGTCATTGGAGCTGTTATTAACTATAAGATAAAACTATAAGATAATATAAAAATAGAATTTGTTGCTGTTTATAAAACTGTAAAAAAAATATTAACGTAACTATTAATATATCTGAATTGGTGAGAATAAGCAATGAACTCCAATTAAAGAAATGAAAAATCATCGGTTACTTTTAGCAGTGGTACTCGCCCTCGACACTAGATGGCGGTAGGAGTCGGCCACCAGTGAAATGTACTTCTCGCACTTGCTGCTGCGTTATTTTTAACTCCTCGTAAGCTTAGCATATTTAAAACTAAAAAGCATTCTTACTGATGGTATCTATTGCTTGCTAGTTATTATTGATTTATTTATTGTAAGGGCTTTTTCTGTCTTAGCAATTAAAAATAATAATTTTTAATTGCTTTTGCAGGATTAAATTATAGATACATATTACAGTGAATATTTTGTAAATGAGATTGATTTAATTGCTTAAATATAGGATCAGTCGTGATAATATCATGTAATATACATAAGGTATAACATTATATAAATCAAATTTTTTTCTTGAATTTAACTTTCTTAATTAATTCTTTACATTTTTTTCATCAATAAAACTTGTTGAAATAAATAATGTTAACTAAAAAACCTTGCAATGATAAATCTTCTTTGTTTGTAATACATTAAGAAATTTTGAGAAAAAAATTTTTTTCTTCTAATAGAGTGTTATTTTTAACCGAGAATATATTGCCCAGATGATCAACAGATCGATTTTTTTATGCATATATTTGTGAATGACATCTTTTCACAAAGGCATTGAACAAAGTAACAATTATACATACATATGGTGGTGTTACATACTTAACACCATTTAAGTATGAAAAAATTCATATATTCAAAAACAGTGCCAGTTTCATCAATCTGTTTTTAAAGAATTTTTATAATAAATAAATCTTATATTTAATTTAATAAATCAACATACTCATTATGATTAAAAATTTCAAACAACAAATCTTTTCTAAAAATAATATCTCTTTTAAAATACAACTCATCTCTTATACGTAAAAACAAGCATAATGATTGAATATTTGTATCAGAGTTTGAAGCAATAGGGATTTATTCTAGAATTTATAAAAAAATATGTTTGAGCAAAATATTAAAATCAATTTACTTTTTTTTTTATTTCTAAAGAAGAAATCGCATATTAGTTTCATAATCGCTTATCATAAGTTTTTCAAAATACCGAATTGCCGAAATTCGTAATGTACCAGATGAATCATTCAACATCGAATACATTTTTAGCAAACATTTAATGTATTCTGAATATTTATTAATATTCGTAAGACTAAAAAATAGGTGGGAAAGAGTTAGCATAGCATGGTGGATCTTGTTACATTATTTCCTTACTTCAATGATGCATAAAAATCTAAAATAACTCGAAGACAAAACTTTAAAAAAAACAATAAAAAAACGTAAGAGTTGATAAGTTTGAGTTAATTTCCAATCAAGAAGCTAAATCAAAACATTCTGTTGCATGCATACTGCATCATCTAGAACTAAGCATGTCTTTCAACTAAGGTGCTTCTAATTACCACTAAATTAAAAAAAACATTAATTATATAAATATCAGCATGATTTCGGTAACAGTATCGACTGGCGTTTCCGGCCTTTAAAACAATCCCTTTACTTGAAGGTCACGTTCAACGTGACCTATGCTATTATATATAAGAAAACTATTCATATTATTTAACATACGATAAAAAAGTATGTGATGACAGTATACAAAAAACTGTTTTATATGTGTTATTTAAAGGGAGTGCTGAATCTTACACACCCAGGTTTTAAATGAAAATAATACGTAACGTCACTAACGCTGCGATTGCTGTGGCATTTTAAAAATGTAATATTTATGAATATTCAATTCAATTTTTTAGGATAGAGCATGGGATGTTAGGAGAAGTACCAAACGATATTTGTTTAGTTTTGTAGCGAAATTGTTTAGTTTTTGTAGCACAGCATTGGTGGTGCAACAATCGTTTGTTATAAAAATCAGTTGCTGCAGAAGAAAATAATTACTAAATAGACTTATAATTTTTTTCAAATTTCATAGATTCTTGTCAAAGTATATTTTATCAGAATTGAGAAGTACATTTTTACAGAGCGCTCTTGTAGGATAATCGCATCTATAATTATTCTGGCAAATGGCAGGCGTGCAAGACATCGTTTGTTCCTTTTTACAACTATGAAAGAGGATGAAAATCACAATTTATTAACAATATATAAAAATGGGTATGTCCATCTGCTTAGACATACATGGCTTGTTTTATAAGGCTTTCCACATATTTAAGCAAAACTGCAACCAACCAAATCAATATTTCATCGATACGGATCAAAACAATATCCCTGATCTGAAATTTTTTGTTTTGTTTTGATGGAATATCTATTTTAGAATATAATTCTAAACCCCAATTTGTGTGAGGGAGATTGAAGTATCGTTAATTGTTATAATTACTAATAAAACTGTTAAAATAAAAGAATATATAGAACGTAACCTTAGGACAAGTGATGTTGATTTTTTTTATCAAAGTAGACATGGAAAATATGTATATTTTTATCTCGTACCTCATTACTAAAATTCGATGTGATCTTATATATTAAAGGATTAGTAGGAAATGAATGTTCTCAAAGGGAAAGAAAGATCGTGCTGTGCTGTGAAATTAAAGGAATTTTATATTTTCTCATCATTCTTTCAATATATTTTGATCATCAAAAGCCGATTTCATCCATTTTTTTTAACTCTAATTACGCTTTTATTAATTTCATAGTAGCTGCAATTGAATAATTAGACATATTGTAGCAAAGAAGCGAGGATCAATCTAAAATTCATGAATCGATTTCGAAATTTTTAATGAACTGGTGCAAATTTTTTAGTTTCTTAAATTTTTGCAATTATAAACATATTTCAGATAGAAATTTGTTCATTTCAAATAGTGAAGCGACGCAAAAATGTAACTTTTTACCCGTTAACATGGAGACGACAGAAATTGTTTCACGAATTGTGAAGATGTTATGTTTACTAGATAGCGCTTTAGACTGTATATTTGCGGTTAAGCTGGCCAAGACGAAATTGATACTAGACCTTAGAGAGCAAAAGTACTCCCAAAAGAGCCTCCAATCAAATTGCAGTATTTCGGTGACAACGTATAAGTAAAATAAGTGTGCTATATATGGCGATATTCGCGTTTTGACCTAATGTAATATTGTATTTGCTGGACGTTTCACGTTGGTCATTTGCATTTTTTATTAGCTACAGTTTACCGTGTTTTACAATGAGCTCGATTGAACAATAAATAGATAAGGACTACCAGATCAATGTAAGTAATACCTTCATAATCATTGTTGTTATTAATATAAGTAAATAATAATTGTCGTTATATTTAAAAATGTTTATATTTAAATATTTTTTATGATAATGCTTGAGCAGAATATTTATTATTGATTATTCAATGTTTATTTATTTATTTTTGAATTTAAATATTTCATTACAGAATTTTATTCAGGAATTTATCTGAATTTATAGTCATATTGTGGACCAAATATAAAAGCACAGCATTTTTGATGTCACATTTTTTTATTATTCCCGGAAATACTTCTTACGATACTGAAAGTCTTCCTAGAATTACGAGATGTGACTTTTAGAAATTCCATTACGTAACAGTAAGTATTTCTACTTTTCTATATTTGTAATAAAATTATTTTTAAAAGGTAATATAATTTGTTAAAATTTTTATTACTCTTAGGAGAAGCCCCAGTTGAAGTACCTAATGAGAAGAATAAAAATCATAAATGTGACATATGTTGTTTCGGTACTTACGTATTAACGGTACCTTGGCGACAGTTGCGCCAATAAAGAGCACACGCGCCAACCACAGCTACAGATTTGGCGCCAATCTACACTTAAAATTTTTGTTCCAAATAATAAAATATATATGAAACACTTCATTTAAAATCAAAACGCTTTCAAAATATTTTTATTCCAAATAATAAAGATTGGCGACACTTAAAAACCGCCAAGTCTGTCGCCAAGGTACCGTTAATACGTAAGTACCGTTGTTTCTGTTGTACAAATATATCTAATAAATAAATAAACAAAAATATATTGTTTTGAAAATATGATAACATAACAAAAAAATTCTGCCTATTCTTTTTTTGAGAATTCTAAAATTTAAAAAAAAAAAAAAAAATGTGTTCTTATGTTTTTCCTTATTGAAAATAATTCTTCTGATAATTTAGATTTATTTACAGCGATAAGAATAACTACAAATATTCTTAAAAAGAAAGAATTTCATATTTCTGTTCTTATTTGAATCCATAATTAGAATTGTTCGTATAATTTTTTTTTTCAATCTTCAAAGATATTTTTTTCTAAACAAAAACTTACCATATTGAATATAGTATTTATTTATTAAAAAAGGATAATTAGTGCATTTTTTCAAATTACAAAAGAAACTCATAAAATGTGAAGCGTTAGATATAATAAAATAAGGCATTTTTAAAAAATTTTGGCTATTAATTTGTATAAATGTTATACATTTTTTATGTTTGGTAAAAAACAAGGCATTAACAGTTGACTGTTAGGTGAACTGTCCAAAATAATAGAAAACTTAAATAAAAATAAAATTGAAACAAATTATTAAAATAAAACAAAAAATACTAAATTAAAATATTTCGCTGTCTTTTAATATTAATATTAGGATCATAAATTTTCATTTCCTGGTTTGTTGAGTTCTTGTGGTTATCAATATAATTAAACAATTTTCAAAAACAGGCTTAGGATGTCTTTAATTGGAGGAATATTAGTGGCTTGTTGTATTTACAAATTCCTCATATAACATTTAGCTGCAGTGATTTGTCTGAGAGTGGTATTTTGAAAAGCTATAATGAAATTCAAGCTAATTCTAAAATTCATAAGAGAAAAATTCTAAAAGCAAGCGAAATTTATTTTTAGTATATTCAAAATGCTTTTTCCATGTGAGATGCTGGTCTAAGTAAAAAAAAAAAAAAAAAATACTAAATTAAAATCTGAATCAAAATATTTTGAAATATTTTTTCCACGGAATAATAATGTTAATGTTTTTATCACATTAAAAAATTATATAAATATAAATTTGCATGATTTCAAATTATTCTATGACGTATTCAAGGTATTATTTTCCCTTCAAGTTCTGCATTTAGCGATATGTAATGCTCTAAAAGAACTACAATAGAAATTGTTAAAATTAGAATGACTGAGAAGATATATGTGAATGGCCGGATTTTCCTATAGGCTAACTAGGCTTCAGCTTAGCGCCTCAAGATCAAGAGGGGCCTACAATCAAATTGTTAGCAAAAGTAGAGTTGCACTATTTTAAAAACAGTAAACACTAAAACACTGAATCGAAAATAAGGAGAAATTTTACACATATGACTAATAAGCAAACATAAAAATGTATTGGTTAAGATGAACGCGTTCGGTTCATTGGGTTTGTCCGTTTGTATATACTAGATTGCACCAAATTTAATGTGATATACAATTTGATATTTTCTTTTTTTTATGATCTGGATTTTGTTTGAATAAAGTTCCAATTTTGGTTTAGTTTAAAACTTAAAATTCATAATAATTCATACTTAAACTTTAAATGCGAATTATTATGAAATAAATTTATCTGAATTGAATTTGTTTTAATCTACAATGTATTGAATATATTTAATTTAATTTGATAGAAAATATTATAATTTTTTTTGTATATTTTATTTTCGTAGTCAAAGTTCTTTATTATTTGAATTTTGTTTCTTTGTAAATGTTGTGTGTTATGTTTGATTAGTTATTGTTACAAGTACTATATAGGGTACTGTGAATAAATGTGCAAATAAGAATTCTCGACATTTTTTTTTTTATTTATTATCCGTGCCACATTTTTATGAAGATTAGTACCAATCACAACGTGTTTCATTTAATATATTGATATATGTCACAGTAATGATGTATTTTATTATCTCTCATGTAGTTTACAAACTTAAAAATTGGAAGTGAAAAGGCCTCATAACTGGAATAGCCTAGGGCCTTTTTTTCATCTAAATCCGGCTCTGTATATGTGCACTTTTCTTGCTCAATATGATTTCTGTATAAAAGGTGTCGAGATATGCCGTATACAATTGAACATTGTAGAACAAATTTGCAAATGAATAAAAAGAAATTGTACGATAATGGATAATTTCAGATTGTAAGCAGTTTTATTTGATTTGAAAAGTTTTATTTATTTTTTTAATTTTATTTAAAAATTATTTATTATTATAATTATTTTTATTTTTTATTATTTGATTTGAATTAGACTGGTTGCTAAGTTGTTTACGTTGTAATGGCACGATATTGTACAAGTGGACCAATATCAATAGCCTAATTGTTACAGCTCCTTGCGACCCAACTTACTTTTCTAATACCCACCATATTAATAGTGTTCTTGATTTTGTCATTTCTAAAAACTACAACAATAGTTCAGCTTCCTCTATTAACTACCTCTCCAGCGATCATAATCCTGTCCTGTTTTATTTTCCACCACTACAATACTTCTTTCCCAGTTCCGTTGTCTTACCACTACCAACTGACCTAAATTTTACAATAATTTGAATACTAATATACACGGCAATCCTATTATTAATAATAAAAAAGACATCGACTCGGCGCTTCGTAATTTTAACTCTGCTATCGTCTCGGCTATCAATTGTTCCAGCTTTTCTCGCGAGGTGAAAACTGAACACCATAAACTTCCAGCAGAGATTAGGAATCTCATTGCCATTAAAAATAGCATTCGGAAATTATGGCAAGATACACGAATTCCCTCCAAAAAAAATAGTTTAAATATCCTCCAAAATTGTATTAAAAAAGAAATAAAAATCATTAAAAATAAACGCTGGAATGAGTTCATAATCGGCCTCAAACACATCGTAAAATAGTCGTCACAGGAGATGGCAGTCAACTCCTCTAGAATTTTCACGGACGTCTGGGAGGAGGAATTGTGCACCCTATGCTTAGGGAAAAATAGGGAATTTTGGACAGGAATGGTGTGCACCGTTCCTCCTTGGGAAAAGCACTCGCCGCACTCAATCACTCCCAGCCCATTCCTAAGAAGTGGTTACTCTGAAGATTTAGGAGGAACTCTCTCTGCGCACTGTTCCTGCTACCCTGTTTTTGAGGAGAAAATATCTCGAAAAGATGAATACTCACAGAAATATCGTAGATATAAATTTCAAAAGAAAGTTTTTGTTAGCAAAATAAGGCAGATTTTATGTTATAAATACATTGAAATTTTGCCACCAAAATGAATTTATATGTGTTGAATGATACGAGATAGTGGAGTTACAAAAAATAGATAATTAAAATGCATTGGCTTAAAATTATAAATTGATTCCTAAGCAACATATATGATTCTTTTACTTTAATTATAATTTTTGTGTGTTTATAGTTAATATTTAAGAAGAATTGCAAGCTTTTAAAATTCCATATTTTTACATGGGGATGCAGTTTAGAGAACACTATATTTATGCATCATTTTCACGTCCTATGTTTTGTTTATATTTCCTTCATATATATTAAACTGATTATTACCAAATCAAAATTTGGTAATAATGTTATTTAAGGTATAAATATCTTTAATAGAGTATTAAAATTTATTAACTATCTTGATAACTAACTGTATGTGTAATGATTTTAAAAAATATTGCATTACCTCACATGCTATTGAAATTTTCATATTTTTATACTGGGATTCAATTTCTTGTACTCATTCATTTTATATTCTATACAAATTGTCATGTAACAATATTCAAGAAATTTTATAAAGAAATGAATGAAATATAATTTATTTAAAAGTTTATTCAGAAATAGATGCCAGTACACAAAATTTATATATCTATGTATATTATATTTACAAATACTGAGAACTGTATTTTGTTATTATAACAAATATATTTCCATGTCAACATTTTTATTTTTCAATATTAAAAAATTACTGAGGAAGAAAAAAAAATATCAGTTAATGAGTCAAATGAAAAGAAATATTTACTGTTGAACAACTTTCATGCATAGAGCCGGATTTTCCTGTAGGCTAACTAGGCTTCAGCCTAGGGCCTCAAGATCAAGAGATGCCTACATTCAAATTGTTAACAAAATTAGAATTACACTATTCTAAAAACAGTAAACATTGAATGGAAAATAAGGACAAATTCTTCTAATTTACTATTTCTTTTTAAATGTATATTTAGATCGAATCAATTCTTAAATAAAATAACTATTAACATAAAATTTAATATGATATACAATTTGATATTTTCTTTTTTTGTGATCTGGATTTTGTTTGAATAAAGCCCCATTTTTGGTTTAGTTTACAACTTAAAATTCATACTTAAACTTTAAATGCAAATTATTACAAAATAAATTTATCTGAATTGAATTTGCTTTAATCTTCAATGTATTGAATATATTTAATTTAATTTCATAGAATATATAATTTTTATTGCATATTTATTTTCGTAGTCAAAGATTTTTATTATTTGAATTTTGTTTCTTTGTAAATGTTGTGTGTTATGTTTGATTAGTTATTATTACAAGTACTATATGTGGGGCTGAGAATAAATGTCCGTAAGTGTTCTCGACTTTTTTTTTTTTTATTATTATCCGTGCCACATTTCTTTTATAAAGATTAGTACCAATCACAACATGCTACATTTGACATATATCACAGCAATGATAATGAAATACATCATTACTGTCATATATATCTCCTATAAACTAAATTATTGATGGAAAATGGAATACAAATTGAACGACTTCCACTTTCACTGTTAAGAAGGGAATTTCCCCGCTAGAATGAAAACAGAACGTTGTTGGTATTACGTAGTTGGCATTAGAAGAAATGGAATAAAGATGTAAATGTAAAAATTGATTATCGTCTTTTATTTTGCCGTCTGGATTTTTTAATAACACTACGCAACCTTTACAAAGCCGCCACATACTTGGTGACCCGTGAATTGTTTGCAAACTGTGATTTATTTACAAAATTACTGAAACTAATGGATCGGCGAAAAAGATGAAGCAGCGCGGGTAAGTGTCAAAATACCTCTTTTCTGGGCAGAAAAACCAGAAATATGGTTCTTTCAAGTCAAATACTGTTATTATCGTTTTCATTTTGTGGAATAACAGCCGCGGATACAAATTCAACTAGTCAGTTTCGCGATTAAAATTAGTGACCAAAATTAGTAAACCTATAATAGGTGCAGATTTTTTAAATAAGTTCAATTTATTAATTGATATAAAGCATAAAAGATTAATTGATAGTGTAACTAACCTTGCAGTTTATGGTGACATTGCACCCATCTCTATTAATGAAAGTGTAAATACAACGAGCAGCATATGTAAATATTCTGGTTTATTTTCTATGTATACTAATATAACAAAACCAAATTTTCTTAATTCAAATGTTAAACATAATGTAAAACATCATATTGTAACTAAAGGACAACCTATAAATTGTAAAGCAAGACAATTAGATCCAAAACGGTTGGAAATAGCTAAAAGAGAATTTAAATATATGCTAGACAATAACATCATTAGTCCATCTAGCTCAGAATGATCAAGTCCCTTACATATAGTAACAAAAAAAGATGGTTCTTTTCGTCCGTGTGGTGATTATAGAAGATTGAATGATTTAACTATACCTGATCTATATAACATACCACGAATCCAGGATTTTCAACATATTTTAACTAATAAAACTATATTTTCTAAAATTGACATTACTAAAGCATATTATCACATTCCCGTAGCAGATGCAGATAAGGCAAAAACTGCCATCATCACACCTTTTGGACTTTATCAATTCAATGTGATGAGTTTTGATCTCAAAATGCCCCTGCAACATTTCAAAAGGTTTATAAATGAAGTTCTTTATGGTCTAGACTTTGTGTTTCCATACTTAGATGATGTGTTGATCGCTCTTCTTGCGAGGAAGAACATCGTTCACATCTTGAAATAGTTTTCCAGCGCTTAGATAAATATGGTCTACGGATTAATATTAGCAAATCAGTTTTGGGAGTACCTGTAATAGATTTTTAGGCTATCAAATATCTGCGGAAGGCTCACAACCTCAACCTCAAAAAGATCGAAGCTATCATAGAATATCCATTGCCAGAAACTATGCACGAATTACGTTCCTTCTTAGGAATGATCAATTTTTATCGTAATTATATAAATAATGCCGCAAAAACTCAAGCCCCTCTACATGAACTTTTGAAGGGATCAACTAAAAAGATCGACGCCAAATACCATGGACCGATGAAACTAGACAAAGTTTTGAAAAATGCAAACAAGATGTTGCTCAAATAGCGTTAATGGAATATCCCAATTCAGATTACCCTCTGGCACTTCTCACAGATGCATCTGTTTGGGCTATTGGATCAGTTATTCAACAAAAAGAACCAAATAGATGGAAGCCAATTGCATTTTTTCTAAAAAACTTAATGATGCTCAGAAAAATTACAGCATTTACGACCGTGAACGTTTGGGTATATATTTATTCATTAAACATTTTAAGCATTTACTTGAAGGTCGAGATTTCGATATTTATACTGATCATAAGCCCATTCGCTTTTAAACAAAACAATGATAAAGCCTCCCCCAGACAACTAAGACACCTACAATATATCTCACAATTCTCTACTAACCTATACCATATCTATGATTATCTCTACTATATTGAAACAATGTGGTAGCAGACAGATTGTCTAGAATTGAGAACATCGATTCGCCTATTGTCGATTATGACTTGATAGCAGATGCACAAATTAATGATGAGGAACTACAACAATTGAAATTACATTCCAAATCATTACATTTTAAAGAACACCAATTGCCATCAGGAAAGCTCTTGTATTGTGATACCTCTACTTCCAGTATCAGACCATTCATACCAAAAAAATTTTCGAACGACAATATTTAATATAATTCACAGTTTAGCTCATTCTGGAATTCGAACTACTGTAAAAGAAATAACTAAAAGATTCATTTGGCCAAATATGAAAAAGATGTTAAACAGTGGACTCAAACTTGTATCAACTGTCATAAAAATACAATAACTAAACATACAAAATCAGAATATTCACTATTTCAAGCACCAGATGAGAGATTTAGTGTCGTTCATATAGATTTAATTGGACCTTATTCACCTTTTAATGGATACACATACTGCTTGACGTGTATTGATCGGTTTACCTCTTGGATGGAAGTGGTACCGTTATCAAATATCACTGCAGAAAGTATAGCAAAAGCTTTTTATGAGCATTGGATTACCCGATTTGGTGTACCTACTTGTGTTATTACTGACAGAGGCACTCAATTTATTTCAGAACTATTTCGAAGTGTAGCTGCGCTATGTGGTATTAATGTAAACCATACGTCTTCTTACTATCCTCAGAGTAATGGAAAAGTTGAACGTCTTCACCGTACCTTGAAAACAGCTATTAGATGTCATAACAACGTTCGTTGGACGGACACATTACCAACGGTTCTTATGAGTTTGCGAGCTGCTCTACATGAGGACTGTAAGTATACAATAGCTGAAATGGTTTATGGCAAAACTATTAAATTACCAGGCGAATTCTTTGAAAAATCCAGATTGCCAATATCTGATGATAATTTCGAGAGCAATCTCCGAAAACGGATGGCCGACTTAAAATCATACCAATCCAAAAACAAATGTAAACAAAAGATCTTCATTCCACAAGATTTGTACACGTGCTCAAATGTGTTTCTGCGAATTGACAGAGTTAAAAAACCTTTAGAACCCCTATATGAAGGACCCTATTTGGTATTGCAAAGATCCCCTAAAAACTTTCTTCTATCAATTAAAAATAAACAAGTTAAAATTTCCGTGGATAGATTAAAACCAGCATATGTGTTACAACCTAATGAACTTCTGAATCCACCGTCATCAAATGATCATACAGCTGTGCCGAGTGAGCAAACATTTATACCAAGTCAGCAAGTTGCACAACCAAACACAACAACACGTTGTGGAAGACAAGTAAAACTTCCTGTTCGTTTCAATGACATTATTGACTTTTCTTCAAAATTATAATTCGTCCATGTCCATTTTAAAAATTAACTTGATTTATTATATGTAAATGTTTATATGTAATTGTATTTGTACTTATTTTGTACAATTTAAATTTGTATCAATATGTATTTCTTCGCTATTATTTGTATAAATATATTAATTCTTCTACCATTTTTAAAGTAACGTAACTTTGTTACTGGTAGGGGAGTGATGTAGCGACACCTATTGATGGAAAATGGAATACAAATTGAACGACTTCCACTTTCACTGTTAAGAAAGGAATTTCCCCGCTAGAATGAAAACAGAACGTTGTTGGTATTACGTAGTTGGCGTTAGAAGAAATGGAATAAAGATGTAAATGTAAAAATTGATTATCGTCTTTTATTTTGCCGTCTGGATTTTAATAACACTACGCAACCTTTACAAAGCCGCCACAAATATCTGGTGGGAATGCAATTTTAGTCGTCTGTTATAACTTGTTTTCAAAAGGTATTGTCATCATTAAAAATTCTTGGTCATTATTTAAATAGGTAATCATTTAGCGATAATCTTGCAATTTTTTTTTTTTTTTTTTTTTTTTTGCTCGAAAATCAACAATAAAAATTTAAGTAGTTAATTTTTTTTTTTGTTGGGGAAGATCTAAATCTTCTATCGAAGTATTTCATCTTTTAGGCTGAGTTTCACACAAAACTGTTAAAAATATTAATTTAAACAATTATACTAAAATACAGAGAGATGAATTGATGTGACATTATCCGATAACGAAATATGAGTGCGATTTCAAAAAATAATATTCTTTGGCTATATTTTTAAGCTCTTTTAACATGTCAAATCCAAACATAAATTGAGAAGAAAATCAGTAATTTAAGACAATTTTATAAAATTGCTTTCATATTTAAATAAAGAAAATTCAAAATTCTATTAATTACATATGAATTTTGGGTATGAGGGGTGTGTAGATATATAATTAATACACCTTTAAAATTTCTATTGAAAAATCGATTACATAGGTGAGAAGTTTATAAATTTGCTTTGGTAGGCAGTGAACAAATCAAACTGAACGGAAATTTTATAAATAATAAGAAAGTCTAAGTAAATTAAACAAAATTGCTATTTTTTTTTCACAAAAGCATAAAGTCGTCATAAAAATGAATTACCGAAATAAAAATAATAGGTATCAACAGTTGCAATAGTTTAAATAAAATTCAAATTTAAATCCTTGAAAATGAAAAGAAAATTGTACGGTGTTGTTTTGAAAAAAAAAAGCTACATTTTTATTTTTGCTCAGAAAGAAGTATTAACATAACATAATTTGAATAAGGCAGCATAAGATTGTCAAATTTTACTATTGCAATGACAAGAAAAACTTACCCTTTGACAAGAAAAACTGCCGACCCTTTAACCATTATTCTTCATTGAATACAGTGACAGCTTTGATGTTTTATTAAATTTAATTTAAATGAACAATGTATCTATTTTAAACTTAAAAATGAAGCATTATGAATAATAGGCTGAAAAAATTAATAATATTAGAAATTAACGTAACATGTATTGAAAAGTAACGTCTTTGTTAAAAAAATATAATTAAAAAATATCTAATTTGTTATTGCAAAAATAGTACTTCTTTACAAGACGAAATACTTTTTCGCTACGTTGAAAATGTGAGTTTTTCGCACAATAATCGAGCTAAAGGTTTCCCAGTGAGTTCCAATAATATGCATGTCGAAGTTCAATTGCTATCAAAAATCCTGCATCTGCAAATCAATAAGTAAACAATTATGAAGGCATTCCAAATAACACAAAAAATTAGGCTATTTATTTTATTTAGAAATAATTTCGTCTTTAACAGTGGTGCTGATAGGGCTAAACTGTGATTGATTCTTAAAGTTGTAATTCGCGGACTGCCTTCAGATCTCCCAATTGATGTCATCATGCAGGAACTCCAAATTTCCAACTTTTATCCTGAATTCATCACTCCACTTCGTAATCATGCTGGTACCGGCACTCTACCTCAGTACCTAATAGTTCTACCAAAAAATGAACAAAACAAAGAATTTTCGACCTATCCACCTTATATTACTTTAGGGTCAAAGTTGAACCACTCAGAAGAAAATCAGGACCCAACCAATGCTATAAATGTCACGAATTCTATCATCATAGCAAATTCTGTACAAGAGACCCTCGATACCTCAAATGTGCTGGACCTCATGCCACCAAAGAATGCACAAATAGCCAGATGAAGCTCCCAAATGCGCCCTTTGCTCTGGAGAGCATGCTGTAAATTTCTCAGGTTGTCCTAAAAACCTGCTAATTTCACTCCTGCTCCTCTCCCGAAGGTCAACGCTTGGACGGAGAGACTTAAAAAACAAGCACAGCAAAATGAAGCCTGAGAACTCCAACCAATTGTCTCTTCCCGCTCAACAGAAGGCTTCTCCAACTCTTCTTCCTTCTTCAGATGACTTTCCAACTCTTCCTACCTAGACCTCTCACCATACTACTTCTTCCAATACTCTGCAGGCTTCCACGGAAACGCCTCCAATTCCACTCATTCTGCAACAATTAGTTGGGGTACTTTCAAATCTTTCTGTTTTAATAAATGCTCTTCAAAATCAACCAGTCAATAATATTCAATAGATCGACCAATAATTCTATCTTATGCGTGACTTGGAACTCCAATAGTCTTAAAGGAAAAATTAATGAATTACAAAATTTTATATCTGAAAATAAACCTCATGTAATTGCTCTCCAAAAACACATCTTCGGCCAGGCGATTCCTTCAAAATTCAAATTATATCATATATCGCTCCGATCGTCTTACCCACAGAGGAGGAGCACGGCAATCTGCATTCATAAAAATATTAATCATCATCTGCGCCAGTTCGTCTTGTTTATTGGAAGGTAGCAAATGTTTAAGTCAAAGTAATCTTCAAATACACAATGAGTTAAATCGTCTCAGCTAACGTTTAAGTTCACCTCGTTATCTAAATTCGCTTGCGTTGGTTCAGAATCACAGCCATGGTGTTTCTTTACTTTAGGAAAGCACTCATAGGAGACGTCTTACAAAATAAAATATTTTTAGGATTCGGTACGCACTCTATAATAAACAGAGTAATAGTATTTTTCCAACCAATAAAAACTTGGATAAATTAGCGACTCTCTGCGCGCGTGCACACACACACACAGAGAGAAAGTAATACTTACCAATGAAATTAGATTTAATATTTTTAATTACAGACAGTTTCTGTATACCATATTTTTAAACATCATTCATCGTATTAATGAAAGTAAACACGTTATTAAACTTTTAATAGTATTGCCAATACCAATCTACCACTTTTTTTCAAGAAAATTGTATTATATAAAATATGGCATATTGTGACTGAATTTTACTGATGCTCCACATCTTAAAAGCCACTTAGCTGCAGCTAGATCTGCACCAACTTCTTTTATTCGCATGCTATCTACCCTGAATGAAAAATGAAAATTGTGTTATTATACACATTATTACATTACACATTACATTAAAATAGCATGTTACTAGTAAATAGGGCCCTGCATTAAATGACTTAAGTAAATATATTTTACTATATCTTGTTAAATTTCATAAAAAAACAATATATATAATACTCAATTATAATTATAATAAAATGCTGCATATAAGGTAACAAGCCATAAGGTATAAACAAACAATAATTAAGTCATGCATCTGCGATTGTGAAATTGCTCATGTATGTCAATGATGAAAAGAACAGATTACATTTAAGAAATCCATTCAAATATTTAATAAAATAACACTCTAAAACAAAATTAATGCACTTTCCTGTGAATAATCTACAAGTTTAATTTTCTGTCAAAATAAAAAATATGTTGTTTAATATGTAGCTGGTATAATCTACTGACGATTTGTGCCTGTTCATTTGAATACCAAGTGCCATCAAAGTCTATTTGTATACCCATGGTATAAAATTAGCAAAAGTGTTTGTTTTTAAAGAATGTAATATTATAATAAGAACAATAAATAAAATTATATTATAAACTTTAAAAAATTAAAACCAGAAATAAGATTACAAATTAGAACTATGGAAAAAACAAATGACAATACTTTTTCTGATGATTTGTAATATTCGTATTTGCTAGAGATGAAAATCTTGATCAGTATAACATTTAATTATTTATTTGACGTCCTGTAAAGTGTTTTTAATTGTTATATGTCTTCATTCTAGGCATTTTTCATCTATTAAAACATACTGATGAATGATGCATGTCACGATATTCAAATGTCCTGCCAATAAAGTTCTTTCCATTATATTTAAAAGATTTATTTTTCTGTTGCATAAGGTTTATTATTATTATTATTTTAGTAAAAATAATTTTTAGGTGGTGGTCTTATAGAATTGATTCCTGAAAAACTTCCAGATAAAAGAAAACCAAATGCAAATTGAATGAAGCAATCTTGAATCTACAGCAAAGGAATTCTACAGCTTTTAACATAAATCTGCTGATTACAAGCATTAAATAGCAGTAATAAATCTTTCAAAGCTCAGATATGAGTATACCCTTTTAAATAAAATTAATGTAAAATTGTAGATAATTTGTAGTAATTAAAATAAAATTGTAGTAAAATAAATTTAATGAATACTATTTAAATAAGAACCTCACTATAAAATCATTAAATATTATTAAAATTTATAACATTTAAATTAAATTATTTAATTTAAAAATAAAAGCCAAATTAATATTTTTATGAAACTTTTGTTTAAACACTTAATGTAGGATAATAACAGAAAAGAAATATTCAACATTTTAGTGATGTAGTTTTTATGTTGTCAGAAATGCAAACACACATAATCTTTTGCTTTATACATAGAGAAATAAATACATTTTCTTGCATGTAAAATATTTAATTTTAAGCATTCAGGTATGTATACAGCCTTAGCCAAAATTATGAGGAATCTTTTAAAAATAAATATTAAAAAAAAATAAATAAAACAAAGCTTTTCATCATTATACATATGCAACAAATATGCAGTTTTAATATTTAATGTTATCACCTCTGGGTTAATAATGTTATCTACTGTGCAACATAATGGTAATGCTAAATACAATACTGTTCTACATTTATACCATTCAGAGTTCTCCTCAAAGTTTTTTTTTTTTTAGATAATTTTGGATGTTATTGAATGTTCATATAATTTTTTTTAAACACTCCCTAAATTCTCAAATAGATTAAGGTCAGGAAACTGTACTTCCAATGTAAAATACAAATGTTATACTACTGAATCCACTTAACTGGATATTGTGATATATAGCATATTGCAATATTATACTGAAATGTAACATTTTAATCTTTAAAAAGTTCTTGAACATACAATATATATATATAAATATAACTGTAAATTAAGAAGTTGAAATACTGCATTTGTTGAAATACTGCATTCTATATTGTCAATTTGTTCCCAAACCAATTGTTAAAAAATTTCTATTCTGTTTACTTCGGCGTGCGCAACTCACTGGGCTAGATTGGTGCCATCTTTAGTTATATCTCCCGCTGTATTATGTTTCAATGTCGAATTTTACCAGAAATGAATCAGTTAGGTCAGTAGCTCTGAAAATGGTATCTGCAGTTTCAATGAGACCGAGAGAGAAAAGAGGTCACTAACAAGGAGAAAATACAAATTGTTCGTCACCAATTAGCTTGAAATTTAATCAAGTTTAAAAATATTGAAAAGCTTTTAACTGTTTTCCCGGCGTTGTGAGAATTATATTTGTCAGACAAAAAAGAACGAATAAAAAGTAAAAACTGAAGTAATTGCAGTTACAGGTATTGACATCGTAAGAACGATGTGTTTTTGAAATGCGCTCCAATGATCGCAATGCGCCTTTTGATCCTCCTCTTCCTCATCGTTGAATTACCATTTCTCGTCGATTAAACTTATTTTCTAATATAACTACTGGGACTTCATCTGCCTGACGAGCACTGAATCGCTGCTATCTAAAAAGACAGACCCCCTACCTGGTTAACATACCATAGATACAATCCCGTTATCTAAGAATTATTTACCGAAGAAGGATGAATACTTGGGGCTAGCTTCTTTCCTAGAACAAAAACTTCCCTTACCTCGTTGACAATCAAATGATGACATTTCAACACTGTCCTCATTTCGAATTAACTGAACCAACGCTGTCCCGATGCATAAAATGAAACATTCTTAGATTTCATTCATGGAATTAAAGTATTCATGAATATGTCCATCATCTTAAATTTATAACTCGCATCATTTTTCGTATTTTGTTTTAATTTCTATTTTTAACAAACATTCAGATAAAAAAATAATTTATATGCATGTTTTTGACATTTCCCCTTTCTCCCCATTTTTATTTTTTGTTAAATTTTATTCGCAAAAAAATATCAATTAAAAGCGTAAAGGAATCAAGATCTCAATCTCGGATGCAATAAACCATTAAGAATCATGGTTTGTCAAATTGAAAGAAAATATCGTGAATAAAATATAATTTAGAAAGCAAAATAATAATAAACCTACATATTTGAAAGAAACAGAAAAATATAAATAAAAAATATATCACATAAATTTCAAAAAACAAAATACTTGAAACAATTAAATTAATTTACAGAATATTTCAAAATCATTGATTATTAACCTTCCCAGTGGTCAAAGTGAGAAACGCGATTAAAGCTGTGATATACACAGAGAAAGTTCATATATATTTTAAATCTAAATTATGATGAGGAGATAGTAATCCTAAAATATTACCCCAGCTTCCAGTATGCAAAGAAAGCGCCATCTATATTGAAGGAATATTGAGTCTATTGGAAATCGAATCACTGCTGACGAGAAAATAGTTCCAACAAAAAATAATTCTTTTTGTTTGAATTTTTCACTTATACTATACTAATGTAAACATTTTAAAAGAATTGAGTTTTTTTTTTTTCAACATTTACTAATTAAAAAAATAAGAATTTATTTATTTTATAAAACAAATACAAATTAGTTTAGATAAAATGATGGCAAACTTGACCCAGGAGTCATAGAAAATTAGAGACACAATGAAAGATTTCCTCTGTAAAAAGAGGGAATAAAAAAACATTGCTGAGCTTTCGCAGAATGCGGTACATTTTTGAATTTAGCGTGTATATGTGTCTTGTGTTTGTATTTATAATTTAATGTCCTTTGTTTGAAAGATAAAAGAAATTTTTTCAGTGAGAATTTGATCTAGATATTAAATTCCAATTCTTAATTTACATTCATATATTTTTAAAAAATTGATTCTACTTACCATTCTGAACGGATCATATATGGGTAATAATAAAAATAATTAACTTAATTTAATCAATTTTCTTATTCATTCTCATAGTATATTATTACATTAATTTTAGGCTTCATTTTTATACTTTTGGGGGCCTTGTGCGTGTTCAATTTTTTTTTTTTTTTTTTTTTCGTATTTTTTTTTTTTTTTTCCACGTATCAGTTTTCATGTCCTTGGTTTACTCATTTATATTTATTTGAACTATTTTTGTAAAAACAATTGACCTTAGATTTTTTTTTTCCCTCTCCTTCGGTGTTTTTTTTTTTATTATTGATTTATTTATTTATTTTAAGAACTTCAGTTTTAATTTCATTTAAGCGAAAAAAAGCTTACTCATCTCATTATTAAACAGAAAGGCGTAAGAAACGCATTATAATGAAGGAGCAGGAGAGCACTAGTTCTAAAAATAGCCTGCGAGCGGGTGAATAAATTAAGAAACGGAGAGGAGTAAAATTGTTGTGAAGTTTATTTTAATGCGACGTTTATTTTGTGATTAATATTATTAGGAATTTATATTTTCTTGCAATTGAATTAAGTAGGAGATTGGCTCTTTAATATGCCAAGTGAGAAGTCAATTCCATTCTTCCTTCATGCATTTAAATTTGACTCTTTAGCACAAAACATTGTAAGGCCATTTCATACAAAAAGTGAAGTCAGTGCATGGATTCCTATAACAAGGGTATCCTTATTTGCTCAAAGTATAGTAAATTGACATGCACAACAATTTAAATTGAAGAAACTATAGATTAAAAATATTTGAAATCGGAACGAGAAACCACGAGATAGTCTGGCATAGGGTGACGACGTTTATTGAGAAACAGAAAAAGATTACAAAATATGAGAGCACAAGTGATTGTGAGAAACAGTAACAAATATGAAGTTATAAAAACAAAGATGACGATGTATGAGATAAGAATTAATAAAAACTGTTAGGAATTTTTAGCCACTAGAATTCTACCACTTTTTAAAAATTTAATATTCCTATAAAAAAAAGAAAGGCTTCAGACAGTGGCAATTTTTCCATTAAGTGTTTTCTGATAGGTGATTTCTAAAAGAGATCGTCATAATTTAAATAAATGGAGTTGAGGGGCTGCCCAAAGTTCCCCAAACCACCAAATCATTAAATGTGCTCGGATGTCAAAATTTAGGACCAGGGAACCAATGCCCCTTTTCTATGTCCAGCTTGCACCTTCCTCTCATACAGAGGAGATTTATAGCTTATCAACTCTTCTCGGCCTGAGAGTACATGTTGAAAGTTATAAGGGTCAACCCGGCCCTTCGGTCTGTTGGAATTGAAAATCGCAATAGACAATATAGGATTCGGATTTTGACTAGCGATGGAGATAGACGTTCCAACTGACTGTTCTTCAACGGGGAACGGCTCTTTGAGCCCTTCGAAAGTACCCGTCCCAGGGATAGCGCATGCGGCATCCTCCTCTACGGCTCCAGTCTTCGCTACTGAGGCAGACATCTGCCAAAGGATAACAACGGCTGAAGCTCTACGACAAGAGCACAAAAGGATGACCGAGGCATCCAAGATCCTGACCACCCAGGCAAACCTGTTATTTGATGCTGGGCATATGAAACGTGAAATGTTCATGGAAATCCACCGGCAATGGCAGAACTCTGAGAGCCAACTGAAGGAGACTGAGCGCCAGGTAAGTGAGCTTGGTTTATGTCCCCTGATTAATTGTGCCAGGCACAGTAGTGCCAGAGTAAATTTTTAAAAAATTAAAGAGAACTGCTAACAGTTCCAGTAATGAGGATGGATTTCAACTACCTCTAAAAAACACACTGCTAGGGTCAGTGTGAAAATTGATGATAAAGCCAAGGCTTTTAACTTAGAGAATAAGTTCTCAAATCTTAATGTTGACGAGAGCACTGCCGGAGTTGACATTACAACTCAAGAGCCCAAACTTCCACCCATAATGGTGAAATATGCTAGTAACCTGAAACTAAAAATTGCCGAAATTAGTCTTAAATTTAAAGACGATATCAGGATCAAAATAGCCGGGGAACATTTAAAGATCTTCCCCAAGGATATAGATAATCATAGGGCCATCACGAGATATCTAAATGAATCTAAATTGGAGTACTTCGTGATTACTCCCAAAAAGCCAGAGGCCGCTAAAAGCTGTCCTTAAAGGAATTCCCCTTGACTATACTGTTGAGGAAATTGCAGAGGGGCTGAGAGACGCTGGTCTCAAGGTAGACAATGTTAGGCAGCTAACCAACCTCAAAACTAAAGCGCCTATTCCGGTATGGCAAATTGTCTATAAAAAGTGCGATGAAAACGCCAAAATTTATGATGTAAAGCGCCTTCTTCACTTCCAAATACGAGTGGAAAAGTTCAATAGAAAGCCAGGTGCCACTCAATGCTTCGCCTGCAATTTTTTCCATCATGCAGCAAGTAACTGCAGTTACAAAAAAGATGTTTAAAATGCGGGGGCGATCACTACATTAGTGATTGTCCCACTAAGGAAAGGCTTGAAAATCCGCGCTGCATAAATTGCCAGCAGACAGGGCACCTCGCCGCATGGAGAGGATGTCCTAAATTTCCTAAACCGCGCCTCCCGACCAATAGTATCAAAGAAGCTCCAAAAAGGTCGTTCACCGCGAAAAACGTAACCGAGGGCGTCTCATTTGCAAGTTTATTGCAGGGGACCCCGAAACAAACTCCAGCAGTGCTCTCCACTACGGAAAATCAGCACAACAAAAATAATAATGATAACTTAAATGATACTGCTAAAATGCTCTATGTACTAACTGAAATGAAAAATGTCTTCAATATGTTTGGAGGTCTAAGCAATATATATGATAAGCTGAGAAATGCTAACAATCCTTTAGACAAGCTGCAAGTATTGCTAGCTTGTTTTGAAAATTCCAACTCCACGAATTAATGGTTGTGCTGGTTACCGGGTTAAAAATCTGTTACTGGAATGCAAATGGTATCATGTCTAAAATGTATGACTTAATCAATTTTACTAATATACATAATCCTGATCTAATCTTAATTCAAGAAACTCATCTCCCCACTAATAGAAGTATTTATATTCCTAACTACTTGTTATATAGAAACGATGGTAATCAAACTCCCAGACCTCGTGGAGGTACAGCAATTTTCATCAAAAATAGCATCAATCATCGCAATGTTTCTCCTAATAATTTAACTGATTTGCAAGCAACTGTACTCACTATTAATACCCCGCACTTTAGTAACCTTTCAATAGCCTCTATTTATGTTCCTTGTAAAATTAATCAACCCAATCTGCTTAATGATCTTTCCTCCATACTAAAAATTAATAACTCCTCAATCCTTTGTGGTGACTTTAATGCGCATCACACCTCCTGGAGGTGTCATCATGATAACACCACGGGCACTGCACTTGTCAACTTCGCCACGCAAACGGGCTTGGAAATCTTTGCTCCGCCCACTCCCACAAGGATTAATAACATCTCCTCCTCTACTATTGATCTAACCATACTTAATAATTTTCCTGCTTCTCTTACTATTGAATCTCTCTCTGAGCTTTCCTCAGACCACAATCCAGTAATGTTAAACTTTGCTATCACGTATGAAACTCTTAATCTCACTCGTAACGTCTCTACCAATTGGTTAAAATTTTATCAGATTCTCTCTAACCCTCCTCCAGATAAATTAGACCTTGATTCTCCTCTTGCTATTGATGCAGAAGTTAATCGTTTAACTAACCTTATTCATAATGCATATACTAACTCTTCTAAGCCCATCAAAAATAGTAATATCAATTTCATGCCTAATCATATTAAGAAACTCTCAATTGACAGAAATAAAGCTCGGAAGACGTGGCAAATTTACAGAGATCCGATCTCCAAAACCAATTATAATAGGGCACAGGCCAAGTTTCGTAAAGCAATCACTGAATTCACTCAAAATTCCTGGACTAATCGCATACAAACTCTTGATCCAGCTGATGGCTCCATCTGGCGGGCAATTAAACAACTTGGGGGTAATAAGATTAATGTTGCAAATTTTAAAGATTCTAATGCTGATGTAATCTCTAATGATAATGACAAAGCTAATCTGCTCGCAAACAGCCTTCAGAATCAATTAAAAGAAAACAATGTCTCTAACCAATTAACCACTGATAATGTCAATAAGACTATTCACTCTTTAAATTCTATTTGTAGTACTAATAAAATTGTCAATACAAAAATCTCTTTACTCTATGAATGCATTAATAATCTTAAAATTAATAAAGCACCTGGTGCAGACAACATTACTAATAAAATGCTTAAGAATCTTCCCTTTATTATAATTTATCGTATCGCTAAATTAATTAATGCTATTATTAAACTCTCATATTTTCCCCTTTCCTGGAAAAAAAAAAAAGCAATTGTTTTACCCATTCTCAAACCAGGAAAGGATCCCTCTGATCCAGTTAATTACAGACCAATTTCTCTTCTATCTACTCTTAGCAAGCTCACTGAATACGTAATCCTTAAGAAAATTAAGAAGCACCTTACTATTAATTGAACCTTACTTAAGAAAAAACTGAATTAAAATCTTGAAAGTTTAAGGAATCTATGAAATTATCTTCAGAATCTAAATCTTCTGGATTGATAATTTTTATGGTTAATGATCCATATTTATTTGAAACCAATGTTAATGGTAGAAACTTTTGCATACTTCCTTGTTGCTTGCCAACAGATGGTACTGCAGCACTCATCTTGAATACCGTTCAAACGATGTCCATGAAAATTAGTATTTACAAATATTGGAACATGGAGAATAGATTCACGATATGTAATTTTCTGCAATACTTTTTTTTTTTTTTTTTTTTTTTTTTGGCAGGACAACGTATGCCGGGTTATGCTAGAATGTTTCTGATGAAATTTTTTGAGTGTGTAGTTTGGATTTATAATTTTACCAGATAGATGCGCTACGATCCGATTCCAAAAATTTTTTTTATTTCCAGGACAGGACAACGTCTGCCGGCCCGCTAATGTGTATATAATATGTATACACATTATATATATATATGTATAATGGAGATTTATGAAAGGTTTTCAAATAGTGAAAAATAATTTGATCTTTTTACAAGCATTCAATGAAAGATTAAAATTGATTGAGAAAAAAAAAAAAAAAATATAAATAAACTCTTATACATTTTTAAAACTGAACATTTTAATATATGTTGCACAATATTTTAAAATCTTCCGAATATATCTATTGAGGCAGCATTTTGAAAAATGTGCATTATTTAGATTATATTTAGATGCTTTGTATAATATTTCGTTCTCTGTAAGAGGTGTCGCTTCATTCGTCAAATATTCGGGGAATTTCTTAACAAAATGTAATCCAACACATATTACTGTGTGGAGCTGTCAAGCAGATTACCAAACACATTGTTTCACTTGAATTTGAGTTAATGACATAAAAAATATAAACAAAGGAAATAATTTCAACTATCCGAAGTGGAAATAAAACATTTAGAATTAGGTAATTAAAATCATTCCTAATTTTTTTCTAGGAATTCTAGGAACTTTTCTAGGAATCGAAGTATCCAATGTTTAAAAATGTCAAAACACATTTTCCTGATTTTCCACGCCTATTCTAAATTACGCGAAACAGATCTCTCAAAAGTTCATCACCATTAAATTTTAAAAGTTCTCTTTTAAGATTTCTTCGTACACAGAGCATTGTACTCTAAGCTAATTCTATCTTTATTCTCTTTTTAAGTTTTTGTACACTCATTAATTCTGATTTTATACATATTTAATTTTAAAAATGGATGTAAGGGGAACCTTCTCACCAGGCAGTCCCTAACTTAACCTA
>BPLR01012151.1:0-40215 GCA_021605095.1 Caerostris extrusa
GGGGCCAAAAGCGATTTATAAAAGTTTTTCTATAATATTCGACGGTGTGACAACGGCCAAGAGTCTATCACACCGTCACAGCGTTTATTTATCAATTTCTATTTCTATTTACTGTTATACATCTTTTGGTGCCTTACCTCCTCGAGGTCCCGGCCGGGCAACGTGACTTTCACGGCCAAACAGGCAACACTCAACATCAGTAGGGTAAAACTTTTATAAAGAAAGAAAAAGAAGAGAGTAGGGTATTTCCACACCCCAGGAGTCATGAGCCAGTCCTTGGAAGAGGAACTGGGTGACGTGGGTAGCGAAGACAATGTCCTCAAAGCGACTATGCTTTTCAAGGCCATCATGGACCTGACCTATCAGGAATCTATCAGGGCCAAAGATAAGGCTCAGATTAGAGACTTAGTCACTAACATGATGCAAGATCATTCAGGTACAAAATAAGAGTATTTTTTCTCTAATTGGCGCAAATAACGAATTAGAAAAATTGAGAAAAACCATCTTTCTCAAGTAGTGAAATCCACTTTAACTAAGCAAAAAGAGGACTTTCCCAAAAAAACCACAGTTAAACAGAAAATGCTACACTCGCTGATTATTAAACCGGTCGATGAAAATAAACCATCTACCGTCACGAAAAAAGCAATGCAAAACAACATAAGTTTAGAAAACTTGAAAATAGGAATTAAAAGCATAAAAAGCATATCTCTAAAGGTGGAATTTTTGTACAGACTACAAACCCGAAAGATGTGGGTAAGCTTATTGAAGAACTGGAAAAAATGAGATTAAAGACAACAATGAGGGAACAATTAACCATCCAAATAGTTGACAATTCCGAACCAGCAACACCAACACCATCAGAATCAAACCTTTTACAAACACCAGAAATAACAACCCCACAACAAAAAAGCTGATCTACAACCATACAGAAAAAGCAACACTACCGCACCGAACCATGGACATAAGCAATAGGGCTAAAAATAAAAACTATAGAAAATAGAATTTATTGTAAATATGTATAGTAACTTAAATATTTGAAGTTTAAGTATAGCCATCTGGCAATTTAAATGTTTCTCTTTTGTATTGTAAATAACTAAACTAACTCCAGTAACTAAGAAATACCTCTTCTAAGGTAGTATCTGATATGCCGTAACTACTGATATGCAGTTCTTCCAGGTTTGCATCTAATGCTCAGAACAATCTTTTAGTTCCCCTGAACTTTGTGATGAAAAGGGGATGAGATAAAGAGACCTCTGGTCCTGCATCTTCTACCAATCGAGCATCATTCACATATGTATGAATGAATTTAAGTCACCTGAGATATTAAACATACCCCCCCAGGAGAGTTAGATGCAGAGTTGGCACCATTTTGATAAATCTGATTTTGAATCCACAGTTGACATATCTGCAACTCCTTCATCTGTGATTTCACTAAAACCTTTAGTAGAATTAGTACTACTAAAAGTTCTAGTTCGTAACCCTCATAGTACAGGAAGAACCTCTGCTGCTTCTGTGTTCTCGATTGATGAATATTATAGTCACATGATTTCACTAAAGTCAAATAATAGCCATTTTCAAAACGAATTTTAAGGAAAAGGGAAGATCCACAACATCTTAGTTTTCCGTAAGCTATCACTGCAATTCTGTCTACAAGATCAGCCTCATCTTCGTGGTGGGAAGTCAAGATAACAGTTCGGCCAGCTTTATATTTAAGCAATAATTCCCAAATAGATCTCGCATATGGATTGGGATTTATGAATATAAGAAACAGAAAGAAATTTGAATAATACAGTCAACGAAACTACAAATAAAAACGCCATTTGAAATTCTTCATGGTTATTCATCGAGATTTTTATGACGGAGTCCTTCGAAGAGTTGCAGATGAAAATGTTGATGAGTGGACTGATCCAAAAGAAGTTGAAGAAGCGCGCAGTGCAATCAAAAAAGAAACAAGATAAAATAAAGGAGTACTACGACAAGAAAAATGCCGAATAATCACTTTTGAACCGGAGAAATAGTGGCTGTTCGACATCCAGCAAAATCAACAGAACCTACCAAAACTCAACCAAAATACAAGGGTAAGGTGAAAAGTTATCGGCCTGACACAGAGATGGTGCTCCAATCAGCAAATATTTGTTTTCTGCCTGGGTGCACGTGTCATCAGTTCATATAAGTTTCAACTTGTTATCTGTTAGTTTGCTTACAAGAATTTTTGCATTAGACTCCTTGCGTGTTTTTCGTTAAAATGGATAAACTTTAATATCGCGCGGCCATAAACTTAACAATAATAATAATAAACCTTAAAAACCAAACCACCTCCAATGATAATCCTAACGTTAAACCTATCATGATACAAGCCTAAAACCAATAATATAATTGAATTCATGAAAAAAACTTAACATAGACCTCAACACCAAGTTAAACAGATAACAAATAGGTTAAACCAGTAGATTAAACTAGAACCGGAAAGTGAAGAAATTTACAAAACCAGCACTGAATATCTTAACGACAATAGTTTTTCTTCTTAGATTATTTATTGTATTATTTCCGTATTTAAAAGTAGTTATTAGGGCTTACCCATTGATACTAACCCAGATGTTATAAAAATTGAACTTAACTTCATTGCAAAGAACATATACCAACTCAGAAAAAAAGGATCAGGATAGGACCCCTGAACATTGCCACTTTTTCAAGAAAAAATACAACTAACTTTCCAGAAAATATCTGGAACATTGACTCACTAGTGAAATTTTTATTTCAATTTTAAATTTAGAAAAAAAAATACAACTATTTCACTGGAGGCATTGCACAATGCCAGAAGTTTGGCCGTAATTAATTTTATTTTTATAAATTTAAGTATCAACTGCAGGTTAATTCGATCTAGAGGTGTCTGTGTCACCTTAAGTGTAGCGAAAGAACAGTGAAAGCCTAACTTAACGCACGGTGATACTTATTATTTTACTTTTCCAGTGGTGAGTGAAATTTTATTATAATAGTGAATTTTTATTTCTATTTTATTTTATGATTTGGGATTGACTTTTAATTAAGTGAAAAATACATACACCACTTTACCTAATGATTTGGGAATAGTTTTAATTTAAGAGAAATATTTACGTGTTAAATAAATATACAATTCACAATCGATGAGAATCACAATCGCAAGAGGCCCGAGATGAACGAAATCGACAAAGAGGATTAGAACAAAGACAAGCGCGCCGATACATAGTCAACACACGTAGAGCAATTGACCAACAAGTACATCGAGCATTTACATTGATTCCTTCCTTCGACTAGCATTCCAATATGAGCCTGATGTTGAATATTACGCTAATTTCAAAGTGGACATTGGTACTATGCACAAAGAATGTCCGCATCATCATGCACTTAAATTCAAAAATTGAGCCAGCCGGATTGTGTTGTGCATCAGGAAAAGTGCAACGACCGGAAATTGAAACAACGGAAACATGGAGCAACAGAAATAGTTCAAAATAATGCTGCAAACGATCAACAATTTAATTCGACGTTCAAAATCAAAGGCCAAGTTTTTCACAATGTGGGCTCATTGCTGCCAATGCCAGACGAATTTTATAAATTTTTACAAATTTATTTTATGGGTGGTGAGGACTCCGAACGCGCACTCGCCAATAGCGTGGATGTACGTTGCGGCTACAATAACCTCAATTCACCTTTTGCCACGCACATCGTCAGCGAGCTTTACGCTCTGTTGAATGAGCACAATGAACTGTTAAAATTATTTAAATCTCGCATGCCCAAATTATTAGGTGATGATCACGCTACTGTCATCAATCCTGATAAAACACCAGCTGGAGAGCACATAACGTAGATTCAATGCACCTGTTGACGACTTTGCCGGAATCATGGTTGGCGACCGTACAGCTTCGAGACAAATCGTGATTCGAAGAGATAATCTTCTGCTGATACCCACCGTTCATATGACGCTCTCCAATAACCACTAATTTTCTGGAAGGGGCAAGACGGATATTTCATAAACATTAAACAACGAGATCCCGTAACAGGTACTTTATTCATTAAGAACATGATTACTTATTTTCAATTAATTTAAATATCTTATTACAGGAGCCGAAACAAACAAGAATGTTAGCTCGAAGGATTATTATGCGTATCGTTTGATGATTAGACGCGGTCAAGACAACGTCATTCTACGATGTCGTGAGCTTTGCCAACAATTCATGGTCGACATGTACATAAAGATTGACACTTACTCACACTACGATACTTACGCCATAACCAACAGAAGCTGTGTGCGGAAGAATATATTCACTTGCGAGACGCTATTGCGAACAACGCTGACACTGCCGAAATTGGTAACTATGTCATTCTACCATCATCGTACAGGTAGTCCATGTCACATGCAGGAATACATACAGGATGCTATGGCTTTCGTGCGCGAATGCGGACGACCGTGTTTTTTCATCACGTTTACATGCAATACAAAACGGCAGGAGATTACATCGTTATTACCAGGACTAAATGCAATACATCGTCACGACATTACAGCAAATGTGTTTAAACAAAAATTAAAGTCTTTTAATCGGCTTCATTACAAAATTACATATATTTGGCCCCACACGTTGCTGTATATATTCGGCTGAGTGGCAAAAGCGAGGATTACCCCATGCTCACATTTTGATTTGGTTCATTGATAAAATACGTCCTGAAGACATCGATAGTTTAATTTCTGCAGAAATTCCAAATCCGTCTACTGATCAATTATTGTTTGATAATGTCACTACAAACATGATTCATGGCCCATGTGGCCATCTGAATCGTTCATCGCCTTGCGTGGTAGATGGAAAATGTACAAAGCGTTTTCCTAAAGATTTCACCAACGATACGGTCACACATGTCGACGGGTATCCAATATATCGTCGAAGAAGTACCGATAATGGCGGGCAATCATTTACTAAAACTATCAGTAACGCAGGCATTGAGATTGACAATCGTTGGGTTGTACCATATTCACCTCTGCTGAGCAAAACTTCAATGCTCATATTAATGTTGAGTTCTACAGTTCGGTAAAGAACATCAATATTTTGCAAGTATGTGAATGCTCCTCCATTGAACAACGATGAAATAACCAACTACCAAATTGGCCGGTAGATCAGCTCCAATGAAGCTGTCTGGCGTATCTTCGGTTTCCCAATTCATGAACGGGATCCAGCATTATCCATCTTGAAAACGGTCAGCGCGTATTTTTCACTAATGAGACAGCGCTTGATCGTGCTATAAATCCACCAAAAACTACACTCACCGAATTTTTTGAATTGTGTAATCGTGAGGATGCTTTTGGTGCCTTCGCACAAACACAGAAGCACCACGCTATTTTACGTGGACTCAATCAAAAAAATGGATGCCCCGCAAGCATGCCCCGGTTTATTCAAACCAAACAATTTGGGTCGTGTATATACAGTCAATCCAAGGCAGACTGAGTGCTTTTATCTGCGACTGTTGTTGGTTAATGTCACCGGCCCATTGTCATTTCAAGATATACGTAAAGTAAATGGACAATAGTATCCAACTTATAAAGAGATGCATGCCGTGCTAGAAGACGACAATCATTGGGACAGTATGCTTACTGAAGCAGCATTAAGCTGTACAGGAACACAAATTCGTCTACTATTCGCTATAGTGTTGACTACATGTTTTCCGGCTCGAGCACAAACGTTGTGGGATAATCACAAAGGTTCAATGACTGAAGATATATTGCATCGACATCGTACAAGGTGCAACGATCTAATCATCGTTAAGATCGTTGCATGTGCATCATTCAACGCCGCAATGTACAATGAAGTATTGATTGCTATCGAGGATCTTTGCATTGACATTGCTAATTTACAAATCAGTCATTGGTCTCGATCTTTGATTGTCTCGATCTTTGAGCCATTTCTCACCGCAGTCAGTCAGTATCGATTCTCAGCTTAGATCTCGACGAGTGCGGACGTCTTTTCGACCCGCTCCCGAACCTAACTGAATTTTTGAGCTTTTGACTTGCGTTTGTAGCATTGCTTTTGCGTGCTATTCTGAACTGTTCTTTAGATATATTTTCCTTTTAAGTTCTTTAAAATGAGTCAGACATCGTCTGGTTTCACGGAGGATCCACCTCAATGAACTTGATGCTTTCCCGGAAAGCCCTGCAGTAACTGCAAACCTAACAGACATGGACCAGGAAACTCCATCACCTGCCACCCCAATTAGGGAAATAACAGACGAATTTGTTCTGTTAAATCAACTGATGCTCGAAAAGCCTCTTCGTTTAAAACGAAAATGAACCTGACGGCAATTATGATTGCGAAAGCGAAAAGACGATCAAACGTCAACCGCATTACACGCCGAAATGTCAGAATTATACAAGATCATGGACAATATCAAGTTTGAGTACGGCGTCTCACTCTTTCAAATCCCCTCTATACAGGAGATAGAGGACCGTTGCCAAAGGGCACAATACGCTAGGGATATGCTAGCGACGTCAACAGCTCCCCCTCGCTGCCCATTTTGACCCAACACTTGCGGCGATAACGCAAACAACTAATGAGACTCGAAAACACAAGAGACCAACAGACGGAGATGGCTTCCAGGCACCTGCTAAGCACCTTACCTGCAGGCAACCCACCAGCACAACACAAGCCACCGTACCCCTGAGGAACTCCTTCACGGCCGCAGGGAACATCAACTCTATTCCCGAGCTTCAAGAGGAGAACATCGTCTACGACGCTAAGCCGCCTCCAATCTACTTCCAGCCAAAGAGTGACTGGAACTCGGTATTGAATATTCTGAAAACACAGGTACCCCTCCTGCAAAGCAAGCTCACCGGTAAGTTTATGAAGCTCACCGTCAACGACGACGATGACTTCAGAAAACTGACGAAGTTTATGGATGAAAAGGGCCTAGACTACAAAAGTTACTCCCTAAAAGAAGAAAGGCCCATTAAGGTGGTAATCAGGGGCCTGCCAGCATCAACTCACATACCTGACATCCAAGCAGAGCTGACTGATGAAGGTTTTACGATCATCAAGATCGCCCGGCTCTCTAAATTCAAAACAAAAGAGCCAATGCCTCTGTTCTACGCACAACTTCAAAAGAACCAGCGTACAAGTGGGATCTACCAGATCACCGAACTTTTAAGTACACAGGTATGCATTGAAGCATACAGAGGACGCCCCGGCCCCAGCCAATGCTGGAACTGTCAGGGCTACTTCCATTCTTCGGAAGTATGCCGATTGCCACCCAGATGTGTTCGTTGTGCGGGCCCGCACAAAAGCCGAACAGTGCCAGATCACGAATGAACAACCCGCAAAATGTATAAACTGCGGAGGAGACCACCCCGCAAACTGGAGGGGCTGTCCCAGATGCCCTGGGCAGAAAAAAAGAAATCAACGAACGAAGAAAAACAAGCCAGTGCCTCCAACATCAAGGCCAGCGCCTAGACCGTGTGAATTCACTTACGCCAACATGACCACCGGCACACATCGTCAACCGCAACCAGCACGCGTCCCGTCAACATACAGGGACCTCCCACAGCGACCGCAACCGCAGACTGCCCCCGGCAACTACGGACCTTCTCCCGTCAACCACGGGCCAGCTCCACCGGCACGCGTCGGACACGCGCCAACATGGACGACTCCCTCCCCGCCCCAAACTGAAGACTTCGACTGCTCGGTGCTAATCGGGCAGTTAATGAAGTACATCCAACAAGGAATGGACGGGCCAGTACTCGCACAAAGCGTTCCGTGATGTCTTGCCCCAATTACGAGTAGAAACTGATTCTCACTCAAGGGCGTGCCTAATCTTTGAAAGATATGTGAACATCGTGAAAGAGAGCACCCCATATTAATGTTCAACACCAACTTGGAACTTCTCAGGATTGCCACCTGGAATGCAAATGGCTTGCGTTCCAAAATTAATGAGGTAAGAGAATTCACCTATGAGTATAACCTTGATGTTCTTTTGGTCCAGGAAACTAAATTAAGACCTGGAGAGACCCCACTGATCGCAAATTATCGATTCTATCGTGTTGATAGAATCAACCAAAATTCTAATGTCAGCGGAGGCACCTGTATTTATATCAAAAGTTGTATTAGGCACCATGAACTACCTGCTCCGCGCCTTAATTGCGCCGAGGTAGCCATGATTCAAATTAATCTTAATGATTTTCCCCCTATCATCATCGCTTCGACTTACGTCGCACCTCATAATCCAGGTGGATACCCGGTGGAGGACATTGACAGGATTCTGAAAACTGGACCTAATGTGATATTAGCTGGCGACCTGAACGCTTTCCACTCTAGTTGGAATTTCGGACGTTCAAACCAAAATGGATTTAAATTGAACAGATATCTGAAATTCCAAAGAGGATTGAAAGTCGTAGCCTGGGGTTAGTTTTTGACTCCAAATTGACTTTTAAGACCCACTTTGCTAAAGTAGTTGCCAAAGCAACTGCTGCTAGCGTTAAACTCAGAAGCCTAATTTCTCGAAAGAGCAGGCTAGCGATCAGACACAAGGTTCTACTCTACAAATCTATCCTTCGACCAATTCTCTTATATGGTTGTCCTATTTGGGCGTCCTCCTCCATCGCAAATCTCAAGAAGCTTCAAGTATTTCAAAACAAACAGGTAGCTATGATAGTCAACTCTCCGTGGTTTGTTAGAAGGAAGCAAATCCACAAAGATCTGAATATAGAACCAATTATGGACTATATCTTCAAAATTTCGAAATCTTTTCATGCAAAATGCCCTCAGATCCGCAACGAAGCGATCAGGCAAATACCTGTGTACCATCCAGGTGTGGCTAGCTCAGGAAGAGACCCAGAGCCATCTATGATCAGCAATGGGAATCTTTCCCGGCACTGAAAAGGCGTTGTGGGATTTATTCTGCAACCGCCGATTCTACCGCTGTGGCTGTCTAGTCACTCCGTTCACTTCCAGCGAATCTGAGCTGCAACGTTTGGCATTTAAATTTTAAATTTTCTGCTACGATGTGCAATCTAACTTAGAATATGGCTACCTGACTCTTTATTGTAAATTTTTAAATTTTGTTTTCAAATTTTTAAAAGGAGCATCTGCTTCTACTCTTTAATCAAACATCTTTATTTTTAATTTTAACCTTTAATGTTTAATGCTTTTGATTAATGTAATTCTATTAATAGCCTTACTAAATGTTTCTAGCATTGTTTACACTTTGCCTAGCTAAGTTTGCCGATCAACCTTTCTTTTAAATTTTAGTCTCTGTCTTTATAATAGTTTAAATTTTTAATTTTAACTGCTCTCTCTCACCCATACATGTATTTACTGATTTGTGAAAATAAAAATGTATTTTTCCCAGCTTAGGCTGGGTTTTTCCCAGTCTGTAACATCTAGACTGATGGCGCCATCTGTTGGCGATACAGCCCAACAACTGCTGCGTATTGTTTATTATTGTATATCTATGTTTTTGTATTTATATGTTTTTTCTTTTCCTAAATTTTTAATTTCACTTTTATTTTAATTCTTTTTTTTTTTTTTTTGGCATCGACAACGGACCCTTAATTGTACCTATAGCTTTAGCTTTTCCGATCTCTTGCTTTAATTGTTCTCAAGCAAGAGATGTTTTTCTAATTTTTAACTGTGCTATTTTTTATTTATTAATATTCTGTAATTGACGCAACTACCTTTTTTGCTAATTTATTAACTAATTTAAGATGTGGAGGTATCGTGGTTCTTAAAACCACAAAGGAACTCCGTAACAGGTACGCCCGTTGCCCAAATCAGTCATTTTGGTACGAGTTCACCAAATCGAAGTGCATCTGATTTAATCAACATTGATGAGTCGTGAACTGCAGTACAATACTGTAGAAATGGCAGCGATTGTTACTCGCAATGTCCCACTACTGACTGATGAACAAAAAACCATTTACGACCTCATTATGCTGGCAGTTTCGGCAGGGCAAGGGGGATTCTTTTTCTTTGGATGCACCAGGTGGAAGTGGCAAAACATTTCTCATTTCGCTACTTCTTGCCGAGATACGATCAAAAAATGGCATCGCATTGGCCGTTGAATCATCTGGGATTGCAGCTACTTTATTAAATGGAGGCAGAACAGCTTTCAGCATTTAAGCTGCCACTGAATATTCAAAATAACCCAGATGCAGTGTGCAATATAAAGAAACAATCGTCCATGACCACAGTGCTGAAACAGTGTAAAATTATCATATTGGATGAATGCACTATGGCACAAATATTCGCTTGAGGCATTGAACAGGACATTGCATGATATAAAAAACAACGACAAACTATTTGGCGGCACTCTGTCGCTCCTTTCAGGCAAACACTGCCTGTCATTCCACGTTCAAAGTACGCTGACGAGATCAACGCTTGCTTAAAATCATCGTCACTGTGGCGTAATGTTGAAAAATTACAACTAAAAGTAAACATACGCATTCAAATGCTTCAAGATCCATCCGCTGAAACATTCTCAAAACAACTGTTAGATATTGGCGATGGAAAAGTTACTGTACATGAAAATACTGGATGCATAAAATTGCCGAGATTTCTGTACAATCATCGACCACATATTTCCCGATGTATGCACACAATACAAAAATCTTGATTGGTTGGCAGAAAGAGCAATTTTGGCAGCAAAAAATGTGGGCGTCAATGGTTTAAATTCCAAGATACAACAGTTATTGCCAGGGGACAGTTGGTGCTATACAAATCTATCGATACAGTTTGCGATGCCAATGAAACTGTAAATTATCCAATTGAGTTTTTGAATTCATTGGATTTGCCAGGCATGCCACAACATCATTTACAATTAAAGGTTGGATCTCCAGTTATTTTGATTCGTAATTTGAACCTACCACGGCTGTGCAATGGAACACGATTAGTCATTAAAAAATTAATGAAAAACGTTATCGAAGCCAGCATTTTGAATGGCAAGTACCGAGGCGAAAATATATTGCTGCCACGAATCCCTGATTCTCATAGATGTGCCAATTGAATTCAAACGTATTCAATTTCAAATTAGATTGGCATTCGCAATGACAATCAATAAGTCGCAAGGCCAAACGATGTCTGTTTGGCCTTACGATAACTATACATGGCATGTTCGTGTGTGGGTAAACCATCCAGTTTGTTTGTGTTAGCTAAAGACGGACTAACCAAAAATATTGTACACTCCATTGCACTTAGAGATTAATGTTGATTATTTTTAATTGTCATAATTAGTAGTAAATATGTAAACAACTATTTTTGATGCATATACAGCAATTATATAATGTAATTTAAAATATATTTGTTAATTTAATAAAGTATAAAGGATGAAATAAATAAATGGTTAGTGTATTATCATTTATAGGCCGTCATTGTCTGCAACGTTCCATTCCTCTTCCAATCATAACCACATTTCCATACACTTATAGTAAGCTAGTTTTTTTTTTTTTTTTTTTTATTTATTTAACTAAAAAAAAATATTTTATAGAAATAATGTATATGGCAAAACAACGTTTGCAGGGCAACTAGTAAGCTAATAAAATTTAGTTAGAATAATCAAATGGAAAAATAATTGTTTAGAAGGTCGATGCAATATATTTAATAATAATTGTTACTTTGTTTAAGTTTACATGGATATCTGTAACTATTATAGGTTTCTTTCCTAGATTGATGTTATAAACAAAGAAATTTTTTCATAATTATGTTAATGTATTGATAATTTGTATTTACTATATTGTTTGTTTAAATAAATGGTTATTGTCTCCAATTTCTTCTAGCTTTAGTAGATTTTGGCTTTTATGCAATATACGAAATCCTTTATGTCCACCTTCACCCTCATATATCCTTCATTAAGGGATTAATGATGGATATAAACAAAGGTGTGAAGAAGTGGGGAAAAAAGTTAACTAAACTTATGAAAGATCAACAGGGTTTATTTTAAAAAACTTATATCAATGCTCAACACAACTTCACATTACAAAATATTTTTAAAAAAACATTATATTAAATAATAGGACCAGTTCGCCTAAATAATTCCTACAGGAAAACAATCCTTTATGTCCACCTTCACCCTCATAACCAGAAGACCATGAGATCTTTAGTCAGGGGTTAATGATGGATTTAAATAAAGGTGTATCCCAAGAAGGGTTTTTTAGGGAGCTGATAAACTATCGTACAAAATATAAGCAATTTTCATTATAAAATAAATAAAAGAAACTATATACATTTCTCCTAAATAACCTACAGGAAAACAATCCTTTATATCCACCTTCACCCTCATAACCAGAAGACCATGAGATCTTTAGTCAGGGGTTAATGATGGATTTAAATAAAGGTGTATCCCAAGAAGGGTTTTTAGGGAGCTGATAAACTATCATACAAAATATAAGCAATTTTCATTATAAAATAAATAAAAAGAAACTATATACATTTCTCCTAAATAACCTACAGGAAAACAATCCTTTATATCCACCTTCACCCTCATAACCAGAAGACCATGAGATCTTTAGTCAGGGGTTAATGATGGATTTAAATAAAGGTGTATCCCAAGAAGGGTTTTTAGGGAGCTGATAAACTATCATACAAAATATAAGCAATTTTCATTATAAAATAAATAAAAAGAAACTATATACATTTCTCCTAAATAACCTACAGGAAAACAATCCTTTATATCCACCTTCACCCTCATAACCAGAAGACCATGAGATCTTTAGTCAGGGGTTAATGATGGATTTAAATAAAGGTGTATCCCAAGAAGGGTTTTTTAGGGAATTGATAACAAAGCAATTTTCATTATAAAATAAATAAAAACTATATATATATATATATAGTTTTCCTAAATAATTCCCACAGGAAAACAATCCTTTATGTCCACCTTCACCCTCATAACCAGAAGACCATGAGATCTTTAGTCAGGGGTTAATGATGGATTTAAATAAAGGTGTATCCCAAGAAGGGTTTTTAGGGAATTGATAACCAAAGCAATTTTCATTATAAAATAAATAAAAACTATATATATAGTTTTCCTAAATATTCCTACAGGAAAACAATCCTTTATCCACCTTCACCCTCATAACCAGAAAACCATGAGATCTTTAGTCAGGGGTTAATGATGGATTTAAATAAAGGTGTATCCCAAGAAGGGTTTTTTAGGGAATTGATAACCAAAGCAATTTTCATTATAAAATAAATAAAAACTATATATATATAGTTCTCCTAAATAACTCCTACAGGAAAACAATCCTTTATATCCACCTTCACCCTCATAACCAGAAGACCATGAGATCTTTAGTCAGGGGTTAATGATGGATTTAAATAAAGGTGTATCCCAAGAAGGGTTTTTAGGGAATTGATAACCAAAGCAATTTTCATTATAAAATAAATAAAAACTATATATATATATATATATAGTTTTCCTAAATAATTCCTACAGGAAAACAATCCTTTATGTCCACCTTCACCCTCATAACCAGAAGACCATGAGTTCTTTAGTAAGGGGTTAATGATGGATTTAAACAAAGGTGTATCCCAAGAAGGTGGTCTAGGGAATTGTTAACCCAACATATGCAAGATCAGCAGTTTTTACTTTAAAATCTTCCGATATTAATTCTCAAGACAACTTCACACTATAAAATATTTATGTATATATCTTCTAAATAATTCCTATTGGAAAACAATCCTTATGTCAACGTTCACCCTCAATACCCGAGGATCATGAAATTTTTCGTAAGGGATTAATGATGGATTTACACAAAGAAGTATCCCAATAAGGATTTTATTGAACCGATAACCCAACTGCATCAAATTGCTATATAAGAATTCAAAATTTACCTCAATGAAAGTATAAGAATATAGAAATCGATGACTCATGAATATGCTTCAATTTAAATTTGTGTTTCAAGGCACAAGACCAATTGAATTATGGCACACAAAGTATTTATGCTTATTGATCAACAGTTAATTCATAAGATTAATCTATTACTTTTGCCAAAAATATTTTACTCTTTCATAGTCACATCAAATGTAATAAAATATCTCAAATAAAATTAGTTTAAAAGAAAACATCTCTAATATAATTATGTTATTTTGTTTCATTTTTATTTTTGGCAATACAATTTTATTAGAAATGCACAAATGACATGAAGGTTATAACTAAAATTTTACTGCTAATATATGCACTTGTTTCACTGATATGCATTTGCATTCTGAAAGTTATATTAAGCATTCTAAAAATCTAAAATGTTTAACTTTCCATTTCAATTTTTGCTCATTTCTGAATTAATATTTTTCATGTATTTAAATTATTAATGCAATTTACAATGTACATACATATATTTTTAAGAGCATACATGACAGTCATTTATAATGTATTCTTAAAAAAAAAAAAAAGGTATCCTTATTACTAAAAAAAAACATCCCATATTTTGAATTAATAATTATGTATGAAACATTTCCAAATTAAAAAAAAAAAAAAAGGAAGTTATGTGCAAACAAGCAACACTCTGAAAGAACTTAAATTCATTAAAAGAATAATTCCATACTTAGGAAAAATGCTGAGAATGAAATTATTTCAATGTTATTGTTTTTTTTTTTAAATTTCACGCCATTAAAGATATTTATGAATATGTAATTTATATTAAAAAGTAAGCTGCTAATAAGCAATAGATTTCACTTGAAATCCTTAATTTTGCAGAAAATGAAGCAAAGGCTTTTTAGTTAAAACAGTTTTTAAAAGTATGACAGTTTAGAAAATTTTAATGTACTCAGATTTACCTCTATCATTGAACTACCATTTCAAAATAATTAGATTCTTTTTATTATTTGCTTTACCTACTTCATTTAATTTTCCAAAATAGGTAAATGTTAAACAATGAAAAGGTCTTAAAAACTTGGTTAAATAATCATCATATCCAATTTGACCTTAAAAATTTCAAGATTATAAGATCTTTAAGTAAGGTATCAATACTGAATTAAAACAAAGATATTTTAGAAAGCTGTCACTCCAATCTATAAATGACTGATTATTAGAATTATATAGGAGTTAGAAATTCAACCATAAAGGAAATAAAGCATCACAGAATAAAAGAATTGATGAATTAGAAATGCTTTAACAACAATGTTAGAATAGGTACCTTTTTTTTACGCTTTTTCTCTACAGCTTAATATTGCATCAACGGTAGAGAAGGTAGTTCAAATCTATTGATGATTAGCACTTTATTATAACAAATTATTTTATTTTCACCAAAAAAAATATCCATTTGATTGAATTCAAATGCACTACTTAAAATAAAATATACTCAGTTAACAAAAAATTTGTCTTTGTCAACAATATTGACAAATGGCATGCCTAAAAATCACTAGATTTGATTATTTCATTAATATGGCTTGATAAAAAAAAAAATGTTTTTAAAGCCACAAGAATATTGAAGCAAGATTTCATGGTTATTTTCGCCAGCCTCATAAACTTATTTCATTATCTCATCAGATGAAGAATTCTTGAAAAGATTTAGGTCTTACTTTTTCCTATCCTTAACATCTTTCAATTTTTTTTTTTTATACCTAGTTCAGAACTAGCATAATTATATATATCATATACTAGGATATTATTCTTGTTTTCAAAGATCTTAAGTAAACTATTTTGTATAGCATGTATAGACTAGCATAAAACAAATTGAATAGCTTATTCAAATAGTAAAAAAAAATTTAAAAAAACATTAAAAAAAATTTTTCACTCATCTCACTTCTTTATATCATTTCCAATTTTATCTATTTCACACATTAGAATATTTATCCTTTCTAAATGATCTGAAATAAAAAAAAAAAAAGAATTTTTATTAAAAAATTGCACATAAATGTTTAGCATAAAATATTCATAAAAATTTAAAATACAACATTAGAAATAAAAATATTTAATATAAATGCACTATGTGAACCATGTTTATTACCCTATTACAGAGGTGGGGGCACACAAGATGTCAGCGAGGTCATTAAAATAAAATATACAACTTCAAATAATCCGCTGATTAAACGTTAAAATACCTTAAAAGTTTATGCTGTAAATTATAAAATTATAGGTTGATGTGTTACAAATTGTGGGCAAAACCAACAAAAATTGAAAAAACTTAGTATGAGAGAGAGAGAGATGAGCAACATTCTAAGAAGATGTATACGATGGAAGGGAGCAGTACTTTTAGCAATATGCATTGCCGACTATTTATTAGCAAATATTGATAGAAGGATAATTCCTGGAATGAAATTTTAAAAAATAATTACAAACACTTCACATAAGGTCAAATAGAAGATTAACTGTGACAGAAATCAGTTGATATAAAAATTAAAAGCACAACTTTTTTTAAAAAATGATATTTACATTGATTGATATTTTAAATTCTGAGGATCCTTCAAATGGATGGCTCTGGTTGCCATATATAGTATTTTTACGATCCATGAAAATTAGGCAGGTAATGGATATCTGGAACAGACGATTTACATAAAAATTAGTCATTAGGTCACCCATTTTAACTTAGTGATTAAATATACAATTTTATTTTACTTATCTTAAGCTATTTCATACTGTGTTGATATCTCTTAATTCAGCACTAATTTTTAAAAGCAAATTGAGAATACAAGAATATTTTTGGTGCAAATTAATATTTTTTTAGTGCAAAAACTGCATTTAGATAAAAGAAACAAATTGAAATGTTTGAATTTATTAACTAAATTTTTTTCAATCCATTAATACAGATCACAGTACATAACATACAGAGTCAGGAGTTGCAAGTTTTTCGGTCAACTTCCCACTCCTGACTATGGCACTAATCAAGATCTCTATTTCATTAACAAATATCGAGATTAAAAATGAATAAAAAAAAAAAATATTACTTTTTCATTCATCAAAGTGCATAAATACAATTTAAATTCTCTTATGAGAAAAGGTAAAAGTTTGATATATGGCAGGTTTTGCAAGTTATGTCTCTCATAGAAAAACACTAACAAGATAAAGTGATATTTCATCTTGCAAAATAATAAATTATTCAGATAAGCATAATGTTTATAAATTTACATAAGCATTGCCTTCGTATAGATAGAACATCTGCAAAATGCTTAGTAAGATTTCATATTCTACATTTATAATCATTGATACCACTAAAAATCTGCAATTAATATACATCATTGAATTGTTTTTACTGTGAATTATGCTTAGATCTATCATTTCCTAAAAATATACACCATGCTGATTTAATGCTTTTTTAAGAAAATCTGTTTATTTATAATGCTTTGAATAGTGATAAAAATGTTATGTAGGGATCTGTTTTAAATGGGATAAAATTAATATGTTTTTGAGATAAAGGGAGGAACCCACTATTCCTCCTATTTGAATCATACCAACTAATTCTCCAGTAGTTTTGTAAAGAGCAAAGATGGATTATTTATTACTAATGACATCGTTTTTTCCTCCATGGAAAACATGGACATAATTATAATCTATACTTTTTTATTTAATAATCTAGGAACATAAATTTAATTATCTTTTATTTAACTTAAACTTTTCCATTTTTAGTAATTTACATTTAATTTTACATTTTTTAAAAATTTATTATAAACTCATACATAACATTTCAGTCGTAATTAGATCTTGGAATGTTTCCAAATTAATGAAATTTAATTTCCTTTAAATAGTAAAAAAAAAGGTTACATTAGAAGTGACAAGTTTATATACATCTCAGAATGGATGTGTATTTTTTTAGATATTTCAAAAAAAAAATAATAATAAATAAAGATAACTGGATTTTAATTAAATATATAATAAACTTAAAATATTTAATAAATTAACTCAGAAATTAAAATATTAATGAAGGAAAATAAAAATTCCATAACTTTTAAATGTCATATTTAAAATGACTTTGGGTTATGATATTTACTATAAGAAATATGTGCTAGAACTAGTAATTTGCATCACTGTAACATTAAAAAAAAAAAAAGATGTTATAAAAATAGAAAATTCTATTAAATGATTATTTTATTGAAGTTAATATAATACAAATTTTTATGAAATCTATAATAATTAATAAACAGTAAAGCTTTTATTTATTTATTTATTTCTTAATTTTTCTACTTTTAGATTTGTTGGGTATAAAATGTTTTACATGATTTAGATATATTTCTCATTCACATAAAAGTTATCATCCTTAATAAAATTAAAAATCAACTAGTACTCCCTAATAATACAGTATAACAAAAAAAAAAAATTTTGTGTGTTTCATGTGCAATACTTAAATATTAAATATTTTTTCAGAATTGATAAAAATTTCTAAAATAAACAAAAAAAAAAAAATAATAAAAATTAAAAAATTAAAGCAAGATGGTTATTAAACCAATTCAATTTGGGCCAAGATTGCATTTTAGCACGCCTGTTTTGCTAAGTTGACAAACTGGCAGTGATTCACAAAATGTGGTATTATGCCCATATACATTTTTTGGGGGAAAAGTGTTAAAACATACCATCGTCAAATATGGCTGTATACATTTTTGTTCTTCTAGTTCACAGGCAGTAAAAATGGATAATGTTTTTTTTTTTTTTTAAATTTTAAAAAATAAAATTTGAATTAAATTTCATTTTAACATAACTGAATGCAAAAAAAATTATGATTATTTCATGTATTAATGAGAGGCAAAAATAAAAAACACTATTCTGCTTAATAGTTTAATACAATGACTATAGATCTGTAACTTTTACTTGACGGTGATGATAACCAAAGTGCAAATTGTGGCACTTAAATCATAAATGAAGTGGTGGTGCCCAATGCCCCTCATAACTTGGGTTCATGTTGTAAAGTCTCCAAAATAAAACATTATACTGATTATATAAATTTTTTTTTCCAACAGAAACAATAATTGTAAGAACTTCAATATATGCAAATCCCCCCTTTAACTGTTTTAACCTCTTTTTCTACAGAAGGGGGGAAGGCGGGAATAAAAAAAACAGCAACTCAGAATGTTTAACAAATATTGTTTTTGCCACAAAAAAACAAGTTATATAAACAGTATAGCCTTAATTTGAGCAACTTCACCCCTCTGCCCTGCACTTAATCATACTACTGTCTCTCACATGTGTCGTTCCTCTTATGGAAGCACTTCACACTAATCACTCATCACGCTTCACACTAATCATGCATCACAGACAGGTTTAAATTACAGATGAACTTGTTACAATTGCATGTTAAAATTATATAAATGCAATATATTAAATAAATAAATAATATATTGATACAATAATTAGATAAATAATATACTAATACAATATTAAAATTGTATGTTAACGATAATGTTAAGTACACATACTGGAACAGCAATTAAATAAAACTATTTTAAAAAATACATAAATACATTGGTGATATTTTTTTCCTAATATGTAAGAGATACCTAAATGAAACCTCTTTTTGAAATAAATAACTTTTAGTAGCAAATACAACAGAATGTAAAATAGATGGCATTCAATAGGCATAAGTCAATCATCAAACAAAACAAAGAGGCGACACTAAAATAAACTAAGAAATCATTTGAAAAAAAATGTATTTAGGGAGCTACTACCAATTCGAAATGTAGATGAGGAAATGAAAATTATGTAAAAACACAATAAGATGAGTAGTAACTTATCTAATACCTTTTAATAGTGACTAAGGGTAGAAATGACCAACTCCTTATTGCTACAATGTCATTTTCTGCCTAATAACATTTGTCATAAAAAAAAATATTGTATCAGTTGGGATTATTTATTACTTAATTGGAATCAAAACTATTTTCTATCCCTCACTTTGGAATCATATATGGGAGAATCAGCATAACATTAAAGGGGATTTGATTTTCATACATAATAGATTGATTTAATCTTTACTTCCATCAGAAATAAGCAACTGAGGTACTAAATGAAACAATTACATTTTTGGGCAAAGTTTGGATTTATTTAGATTCACCTAACTTCAAGTTAAGCATCAGAGCTCAATTTTTAAGATTAAATTCATTTTAAAAAGATAAAAATGAAAAACTAACAATTTATTTAAATATATATTTTATTTTTTAAAGCTCCCATGTTAATAATCAGAAATATCCCACAGAAATTTTTTTTCTAATTCTCAGAAATGTACTAGCTTATTATCAAAATATACGCTAATGAGTGTCTATACAAAAATGGCTAGCAATGCAGATTTGAAAATAATTAAAATTGGGGATTTTTAACATCAAACATTTGTTTTAGAAATTGTTTAAACAAACAAAATTTATTCAGTTGATTTATATGAACTAAAAATTAACACAACTGATTTGTATATTTTAATTTAGTTTTAACGGAACATTTTCCGATTAGTTTGAAACCATGACTTAAAAATAACAGAAAATATTAAAACGACAATATCTAACAAAGTATATAATAAATTCAAAACTAGTTTTTATTACTCTCAACAATAATTAAATAAAAAAATAAATATAACTTACAATAAACTTCTCGGCTAACGCAGATATTTAACAGAACAAAATCAAAAGCAAAACCAATAAAATGGCGAACTGCAATGTGGGACGTTAAAGAGAGGAATTATCCTTTTGTTAAAATGTCCCAGAGAGAGAGCTCGTGGTCTTTAAGGAAAGGGAATTTTTTTCGAAAGATTTTAGGAAATAGCCGATCTCCTTGAATCGGAGCACGTGAACGGAGTGCCTTGGTCGCGCAGCGACCAAACCTCCAAATTGTGAAATAAAATATAGTGGCAGTCGGTCAAAGCCCATTACCAATAAAGTCCTTAAGATTGAGATCAACAAGTTAAATTAATTAAAAAACACAGCAGAGTTAAAAAGAGAACAAAAAAAAGAAAGTAAAAACACTAGAAAAAAGTAAGGAAAACATAAAAAGAAAAGTACCCTAACTAAAAACAGAGCACCAAAGCAGAAGCATGAATAACCATCGCAGAGCAAACGTTGGCAGACAGTGAACCAGACATCAGCGCAAAGTCCATGTGACCTTAGTACGGAGAAAGCGCGGGCGAGTAGTTCAAACAACTTTGGAGGAGAAGAAATGAACTCAGAGTGCGGAGAGAATTGCAAATTAGCTATTGATTGATGTTAACAGTGAACCTCGGTCTTTTGCGGCTAGAAGGAAGCGATAAATCGTAATCATATATATTCATAGTATTTATAACTGCATTTTGAGAGGAGTTTACCGTATCATAAAAGTTGGTTGCTATTTTTTCAACATATTCACGGAAAGATGGCATAGAGAGGGAGTGTTTAATATCTTTATTACGAAAGTACCAAGGAGCATTGACGATCATTCGAATTATTTTATTTTTAAGCCTTTCAATCACAAGGAAATTACTGTTCGCCGAGCCGATCTCCTTGTCATTTTCGCTTGAGTTTTACGTTTTGCAGGAATGGGTAACATGTTCACTTTTTCCCCATGATTCCTCAATCTCTTCATGACGTCACATCACTATGAATCACCATGACGTCACTTTCAATTAGCGCCGAAGACGATTTGCCAGATTGACGGAGAAGCCCATTGATTAAAAAAAGTAATATAAGTATATTATTAATTTATTTAAAAATTAATTATTCGAATTTTTTATTAATTAATAAAAAAAAATAAAAAATTTATGCATATATATATTTTTTTATATTATTATTATAATTACAAGAAGGTAATAAAGAAAAAAAAATAGATAAACAATAAAAACAAACAAAAACGATTGAGGGGAAATTGTGACTCAGTGGAGAAACTGCATGATAATTCGGAAAGGAGGATATCGGAACGTTAATGAATAATATTCAGAACAGCGCGAGGTCTTTTGCGATTTTTGAAATAAGAAATGTCATAAACATAGTTGATTAGATTATTCAAAACAGAATTATTAATGTTTGGAATGGAATTATAAATTTTTTTTGCAATTTTATACACAAATTGTTTAAAACTTGCGAGGGAAAGAGCATGTCTGATATCCTCATTTCTGAATTTCAATTAGCGCCAAAAATATAACTAAGCGCGTTTATTTTGTTCTTTGCCTTGACGTGTTTAACATCTCACTTGAAATTAAGCTGCTATGGATAGACATTAATGCCAAAGATAAGTTCATAAATTGTTCTTTAATGTTTATTGTACTTGATTATTTAATATATATATATTCTGTAGGATTTGTTTGTGTGGTAATCAGCAAGTGGCGACATGGTTGCTTGTCTTTGACAGAGACTGTTTACAACGTGGGGGAGTATTCAACTTTGAACTCTGACCCCACGAGAAGGGGACAGGACGCCGTAGATGAAGAAAGAGGAAAGAGAACGCTGGCAGGAGCGATTGGGGCAGGATGCGGACGAACAACGAGAGAGGAGCGAGATGCATAAGTTTAGCGCTTGATTAATAACCAATGTAAATATTATTGTAAATTATAGAACCAATGAAATGGCTTTATTTAAAGAAACGCAAGACTTTTATTGTCAAATCCCTTAGACACCCACTGCAAAAAGTCTAGCAATTGTCATCTGATGATATGGGCAGACAAGCAGCCTGTATTCCAGATCCTCCAGTAACTGTCCTTACATCTTTAACAATGTTTACAGCTGCGCCTTTTTACATCCTACTGATGGTTTGCCTAATCCATGTTCACCTGCACTGCTGGCTCAACCTTCTCTTTTTCTTGCTTACCCTCTCATTTCAAAAAATTGCATTTGTAATTCGAATGCAGTGAAATTAATATGAAAGGTAAGCTGACAGTAATTGCTATAAAAACATTGATTTATTGATGAGAAACTAAAAAGAATGTTAATTAACATGATATTGCACTTTCTATAGCATTTATTTACATACAGTTAAAGTTTATTCAAAATTTTTATGTTTGAAATGAAGTATACTACTGTGCCCAAAAAGTAAGACCAATTTAAATTTTTTCAAAAACTCTTTGTTTATTCTTCCAAATTTATTTCATCGCCTTCAAAGTAATCCCCTCCGGACACAATGCACTTATGCCAACGTTTTTTTCTAATCCTCAATGCATGCTAAAAGTCATCGGCAGGGATGGCCTTCAAAGCGCGCGCCGATTCACTCTGAAACTCTACAATCGACTCAAGAGGGTGACCCCGGAGTGGTCTTTTGAGTTTAGGGAATAACCAGAAGTTGCGCGGTGTGAATGCGGTGGTTGTGGTACGATATGGGTTTCATTTTTGGCTAAAAAGTCACGAAGAATCAATGCAGTGTGAGCTGGCGCATTCAGTATTTTCGGTACCAATCGAGATTTGACGCGTTTGAGACCCAAAACATCTTTTAAAATGGAATTGACCGATCTTTTTGAAATTTCATCATCAGCAGCAGGGTCTCTAACTGTAAATCGACGGTTTGCAAGCACCAAATCTTTAATTTTTTGGACGTGAGCTTCGTCGGTTGAGGTGGAGGGTCGACCAGAGCGCTCTTCGTCTTCAACGCGTTCTCTGCCTTCTTTGAACTGTTTATACCACTTCTAAACATTTCTTTCCGATAGAGGAATGCTCACCGAATGCCTTCTGCAACATTCTATACGTTTCCGCAAACAAAATTGAATGCGAGTTCTTTGCTCAATTCATTTAGACATTTCAAAAATCGCCGGAGTCAGTTTTAGCGTCTCATAAAGCCAAGCATAGCTCAAACACTAATTAATATTTTGACGTCAAATTTCACACAGATGTCAAGGACAGTGCCAACAACATAAAAAAGAAAGAAAAAAATTGAAATTCCATAAGCGCTGGGAATTTTAAATTGAAAATTAGTCTTACTTTTGGACACAGTAGTATTTGTATATTTAAACATTTTGAGTTCAGAAGATTAACTTTAAAATGATTTTGTTTTTAAATTCCTTCTATTAGCTCACATTCTCCTTATATATATCTTGTTCAAATTTTCAATCGTTAATAAAATACATTTTATTAACGATATAAAATATATATAACGATATAAAATATTTATTAATACATTAAAATTATATTTTAATTATTTATTATAATTATTTTAATTATTTATTTTTTTGAACTTGTAGTGGATGACTTGGATGTTAATACAGTTTTTTTCAGATATTAATTCATTAATTAAATTTAATTAATTAATTTTAGTTTTATATGGGAAAATATTCATATATTCACGCTTCTCTTTCTTCTCATTTGCTCATAATTAATTAATTAATAAGTTAATAATCTCTTTTTTCTCATAACTAATTATTAATAATTTTATTCATTCAATTATTAATTATTTTTATTCATTTAATTATTAATTATTATTATTTTATTATCAAATATTCTTATTATTCATTTAATATATATTATTTAATTTTTAAAATAATGTAACTACAAATTGAAAATAATATAAAAATCGTCTGATTTTAATTTATTCATTTAATTATTAATTATTTTTATTTTATTATCAAATATTTTTATTTTTCATTTAATATATATTGTTTAATTTTTAAAATAATGTAACTACAAATTGGCAATAATATAAAAAATAATCTGATTTTAATTTAGTGTATTTTTCTGGATATTATTATTCTTAATTTTTACGTTTGAAATTTGAAACGATCGTGTTTGAGTATTCTTGTTAGGTATTCTATATTTTTTAATTTCAAATGATCAAAAAGTTTTTAATTAAATTTGAAATATAGCCTAATATATTTGCTTTTATTATTTTTATCGTATGTATTTGCTTTTATTGTTTTGCTGTAATTCGAAATTGCTGCTTTTTTTTTTTTTTTTTTTTTCAATTCCTTCTATTAATTCTCATTCTCTCTCTATATATCTTGTTCAAATTTTCAATCGTTAATAAAATACTTCTTATTCATCCACTCAAGTTCAAATACATTTTTTTTTTTTTTTTTTTTGAACTTGTAGTGGATGGCACTTGATGTTAATGCAGTTTTTTCAAATATTAATTCATTCATTAAATTTAATTAATTCATTTTAGTTTTTTTAGATTGAAATTGCCTATATCTACCCATAGATGGGGCCAGATAAACTTAAAAAATGAATGAAAATTATTTATAAAGGACAAGCAATAGAGTGAAAAAAAAAAAAAAAAGGAATTGACTTTAAAAATTTGTTTTTATATTATTGTTTATTAGATGATTTTGCAAGGTTTTTTGGGAAAATGTGATATAAAAGAATTCGGTACTTACGTATTAACGCCAGCGCAGCTACAGACTTGGCGGTTTTTAAGTGGCGCCAATCTACACTTAAAATTTTCGTCAAAAATCATAAAATATATAAAACACTTTATTTAAAATCAAAACACTTTCGAAATTCAAAACACTTTATTTAAAAACAAAGTAGTCAAACAGATTTGGGTGGAAAACTGGCCGATATAGAGTTTAACATAGATGCAAAACAGTATCTAGTTTGGCGCATTGGCAGCTCTTTATTGGCGCAGCTTCTGCTGCGGTGGCGTTAATACGTAAGTACCAAGAATTCTTTGCAGATTACTCGGATGCAGAGGGTATACAAACAAATTCAGTACAGAGTTTGACTGTTTCTCGCCAAGTTGTGTATATGTCTAACACCCTCCGCCACCTTAGGGGTTGGAAACCTAACAATGCAGAGTTCCAGGATTTATAGATAAAGATCTGAGACGTAATCCTTCGTACTACGAAGGAATTTATCGCAAGTTCAGGTAACGGAGTGGATTTAATATTGTAATTTTACGTCCACCTAGACTATTTAACTCAATATGTATCGGAAGTGTTAAAAACGAATTGGTGACGAGGTACAGTGACGATTCCTGACTGAAAGGTTAAGGGTTCGAATCTGACACTCGGCTCAATTCACTATTTTTATATTTATGCTACGTTGTGCTATCATGACGACTAGTGAATAGTTAGGTTTTTATTGTACGCTTTTTTACACCTTTTTTTTTTTTTTTTTGTTAGGAAAATGAAAGGATGGAAAAAAACCAAAAATTATAAAAATAAAAATTATAAAATCGAAAATATATAAAAATCGATTCTGATTTTGGCCTTTTTTTTTTTGTGTGTGGATAATTCATTTACTTTTCAGCATCACTCTTCATGGCTTCTACCGTTCAGCATAATCCCTATGTGTACTATTTTATTTTAAATGAGTTTATACTCTGTTTACTTGTTCAATAGTTTTGGCATCGACAACTGGTCCCTAATTGTACTGAATTTAAGTTTAAGTTTAATTTCTTTTATTTTGCATTTTACTTTTTATTATTAGTATTTTTTTTTTTTTTTTTTTAACTTTTTTTTTTTTTTAGTACCATTTAACTTGAATTTTTTGAAACTTTATCTCGTATTGCTACTAACATTAATTAAGCAGCCCATTAAAATCTAAAGCATATCTATGAATTAAGATGAGAAGGTTTAAAGGGTATTTCCCTGTTGGTACTCCGTAATCGGTACGCCAGTTGCCAGTTCCCACGAAGGAATTTGAGAGGCCTTGGGTAAGTTAAATAACACTTTACAATTAATTAATTTTAATATCAAATTTAAGTACTAAGTGATTCATCATTATTAAATTAAGATAATTTTAAATAAGTATGGTTGACAAAATTTTAATGTTCAATAAATAATTGAAATACATTTATTATTAATTAATTTTTAGAGATAAATTATATAAATATAAAATATATAAATAATATCGTATGCAAATATTGAGATCCAGTCAAAAACTATCTGAAGGTAGCAATATTACTGCGAAGAAAAAAAGAAAGTTGGAATTGTTGGTTACAGTCTGGTTGGAGAATTTCTTGAAATTCTGATATGATTTAAAAAATTTTTAATTTTGAAATCTGAGAAGCGTAATAAAATGAAATTATTTTACATTTCACTAGAACGTCAGGATCGGTGTTAGAACCTGCTCTCCTTTCACGGAACCACAGCGCCTTATACCTCTCGGCCATTTTGTCTTCTCTTCGCGAGTACTGCTGGACTTATTTATATTATTCAGCTCCAAATGTATTGAGGCATAATTGGTTCTTACGCCATTCATGCCCCATGGCGTAAGAGCCATTCAGTATATCTAAACTATATTGAGATCCAGTCAAAAACTATCTGAAGGTAGCAATATTACTGCGAAAAAAAAAGGAAGTTGAAATTGTTGGTTACGGTCTGGTTGGAGAATTTCTTAAAATTCTGATATGATTTAAAAAAATTTTAATTTTGAAATCTGACATGCGTAATAAAATGAAAATATTCGACATTTCACTAGAACATCAGGAGCGGTGTTCGAACCTGCTCTCCTTTTATAGGACCGCAGCGCCTTATACCTCTCGGCCATTTTGACTTTCCATCGATAGTACTGCTGCCATAGTATCTTTAAATCATGATGTTAGTATATATTTATTCTTTTTTTTACTAATAAGTACAAGTATTTAATTTAAAATTGTAATTAAAAAAAAAATAATTTGTGATAAATAATTTGCTTCAATAACTACTGTTTTTATTGGGCAAAAAAAAAAAAAAATTAACAATAAAAATGAAAAAGAATAAGACGCGTTAGATATATGAAGTGTATGTATTCAAAGTCCATAAACTGGATATTCAGTACTATAGTAATCTGTCTGTTACTTGCTCCATGATGTTTAAACTTCATACAATAATAAATGGCCGATTTTGAAAATTTTTCATTATTTTACATCTTAAAATTCATAGCAATGAATTCTTACTTATGTGCCCAAAAAGTAAGACCAATTATTATTTTTTTTTTCAAAAACTCTTTATTTATTCTTCCAAATTTATTTCATCGCCTTCAAAGTAATCTTCTCCGGACACAATGCACTTATACAAACCTTTTTTTTCCAATCTTCAATGCATGCTAAAAAGTCAACGGCAGTCATGACCTTCAAAGCGCGCTGATTCACGTTGAATCTCAAAACAGTGTCCCCAGAGTTGTCTTTTGAGTTTAAGAAGCCAGAAATCGCACGATGTGAATACGGTGGTTGCGGAACAATATGGTTTTCCTTTTTTGGTGAAAAAGTCACGAAGATTCAATGCAGTGTGAGCTGGCATATTCAGAGTTTTCGGTACCCATCGAGATTTGACACGTTTGGGGCCCAAAATGGAATGGACCGATCCTTTCGAAATTCCAACATCAGCAGCAAGGTCTCTAATTGTAAATAGACGGTGTGCAAACATCAAATCTTTAATTTTTTTGGACGTGAGCTTCGTCGATTGAGATGGAGGGTCTACCGGAGGGCTCTTCGTCTTTAATGTGTTCTCTGCCTTCTTTGAACTGTTTATACCATTTCTAAACATTTCTTTCCGATACAAGAATGCTCACCGAATGCCTTCTGCATTCATTCTATACGTATCCGCGCTCTTTGCTCAATGAATTCGGACGTTTCAAAAATCGCCGGAATCCGTTTTATCGTCTCACAAAGCCAAGCGTCACTCAAACACTGATGAATATTTTGACGTGAAATTTCACATAGAAATCAAGGACAGTGCCAGCAACCTAAAAAAAAAGAAAAAAAATTGATCATTGATGATGAATGAAGTGGTATATGGGTATGTGAAGCAACAAGGACTATAATCCCTAATCACTATATATATGAACAGTTAATTTTTCCTTATTTTTAATATTTCATTCTCCACAACGCTCTACGATCGTGTTAGACCAGGACCTACGGTTTAAAATGGATTCCGAACCACTACAAACATCCATGGCACCGCCGGGACTCGAACCCGAAACCTGTGGTACCGAGCGCCAGCCACTCGGCCATTCAGGCCCCCAAATTGATCATTGTTTCTTCCCTTGTCTTTAACCAAAATTGTATTTTTATGCCGTCATATACTGCCATCTGTTGTTCATTTCTGCAACTAATTGCTTGTGGGTTATTGCAATTCCGTCACGAAATAAATTTGTAAAAAGAAAATAATTATCTGCATAATAAAAAATAATAATTATAAATAAATCTCTCTGTGTTCAAACTAAATTTTGCATATGATTGGGATAAAAGAAATTGGTATTAAAAAATTAAAAAGAAAAACCTTATCTGTATGATATAAATTAAAAAAAAAAATAAATAAATAAAATAAGTTTTTTTTTTTAGAAAATAAAACAATAAATTTTCTAAAATTAAAAAAAAATCAAAAGTAAAAATTATTTTCAAAAAAAAAAAAAAACAATTTATAAAAAATAATAATAAATATAAATAAATAAATTTATTTTATCGAAAAAAATTTTGTAAATTAAAAAAAAAAAATTAAAAAGTAAAATTGAAATAAATTAAAATAAAGCTTAAAAAAAATAAATTTTGCAAAATAAATAAATAATAAATCATATAAATTTTTTTTTACCAAATAAATTTTATAAAATGTTAAATATACTGTAATTAAAATTTAAGAATACTTTGCTGAAATAATTATTTTTAAAAGAAATAAATTTTTGAGAAAGAAAAAAAAAAATTTGTATGCAATAGGGATAAAAAAAAAAAAAAATCATTTGTAAAATAAAATAAATTTTATATAAAATAATACTAATAAAAATTAACTAATTTATCAAACAAATTTTGTAAGAAAATCCAATTAAAAATAATTAAACTTTAAAAAAAAAAGATCAAATTAAAAATAATTAAATGAAAAAAAGCAATCCTATTCTTTCAAAATCCCTTGTCTTATACTAGAATATTTTTCGATGTTGCTATCGGAAAAAATAGTAATAATAATTAATTAGGGATAATAATTCTGCCAAAAAAAAAAAAAAAAAACCCACTACCATGACACCCCCTAACATACGTCACTTCCTTTTACGAGAGCTTTTCTTGTGACGTCAATTCCATAGCGCTGAAACGCGCACCTACTACTGACGTCAGAACAACTTCGCAAGAAATCAAGATTTTTTTCAGTTCCTACTATTACGACGACTCGCCAGATTAATGGAGAAACTTGGTTGCTTAGCAACCTCTATCTCCTGTTTTGTGAGTGAGGGAAATTTCTTAAGCTTTAAGCCCATGGATTAGATATTATTAATATAAGTATATTATTAATTTATTAAAAAATTAATTATTCGAAATTTTTATTAATTAATAAAAAAAATAAATAAATTCTGCATATATAATTTTTTTTTTTTATATTATTATTATAATTTCAAGTAGGTAATAAAAAAGATAAACAATAGAAACAAACAATAACGATTGGAGGGGAAATTGATACTCAGCGGAGAAACTGCATGGCCATTCGGAAAGGAGGATATCGGAACGTTCATGAATAATATGCAGAACAGAGCGAGGTCTTTTGCGATTTTTGAAATCAGAAATGTCGTAAACATAGTTGCTTAGTTCATTCAAAACGGAATTATTAATATTGGGAATGGCATTATAAATTTTTTTTTTGCAGTTTTATACACAAATTGTTTAAAACTTGGGAAGGAAAGAGCCTGTCTGATATCCTCATTTCGGAAAAACCAAGGCGAATTTGTAATCATACGTAGGATTTTATTTTCAAGGCTTTGTAGGATCTCGAAATTTGACGGAGCAGTAGATCCCCAAACGGGACTCTCATATGCAAGTATTGGACGCAAGTAGTTCCTACTATTAGTTCACACTCTTCCCTATATATATCTTGTTCAAATTTTCAGTCGTTCATGAAATACTTTTCATTCATACACTCGAGTTCAAATACAGTTTTTTTTAACTTGTAGTGGAGGACAATACAGTTTTTCAAATATTAGTTCATTAATTAAATTTAATTAATTAATCGAGGCCAACTTAAGAGAAGTCCTGTATAGTGAAGCGGCGCCATTGCTGACGGTCGCTATCGTGAAGACTTTTGACTTGATCTAACTTTGATAGTTATATTTTAAATCCATGGACACGATAACAACAACAATTCTGAATTTTAGATTTAAATTGCATGTATCTAATAATAGATGGCTCCACATGTTAGAGGAAAATTTAAACTTTATTTGTAAAGGCCTTTTCTGCAATATTGTGAAGTAGGAATTGGCTTCAAAAAAAAAATTTTTTAATTACTTGTTTTTAAGAAGCTCTTCGATCTCACGGAGTTAGATCCGGTGAACGTGGATTAATAAAGGAAGGACTAGTATCACGTTCCTCCGTAAAGTATCGGTTTTGATTTGGTTTGGTTTGCCGCTCTGCGGTCATCTTCTGTCTCACGAGGGCTCAACAGACCGGGACCTACGGCTTAAAGTGGATTCGAACCCCTACAAGCATCTATGGCACCGCCGGGACTGGAACCCGAAACCTGTAGTAAAAGTGCCTTCACGGACATGTAGGGGTGCGCCATCCTGCATAAGTTATTGCTCCGCAGTAGAAATGGGATTTCACCAGAAGGCGAATACGACCGAAAAGTGGCATTGCATTCGCTGCTTTCAGAAACGAGGATACTCGAAAGCGAATGTGACAACGTGTGTATAAACGCCTCGCAGAGAGAGTCAATGAAGGACTCGTTAGAATTTCTCTCCAATACGGCACGCAAATGCAGGGTAATTACCCCTGAAAGTTATTTCGCGGGCAATGTTTCTTCCTCTAATTATCTATCGATGGGTGATCCAAGAAGGCCACTGATGGTCAATCAAAAAAGTATTCAAAAAAAGTGAGTTTTTTGTTTACATGATGTCCGATATATTTTTTAGGGGGCAGGCGAAATCACGAATTTAGATGATTGTCGTTATAACAAGTACAAATCAATCACGATTTTTATTTGAAAAAAATTTAATTCAAAAATTTATACATTTAAAAAGAAAATAACAACTTTAAAAAAAAAATTGCTCTTTTAAAATATATAGAATGATAAATATATTCAGATTATTTAAGGATATATTTCTGAGTTTTAAAATATGCCAAAGCCATGAAATAGCTATTTGCACAATTCTAAGGATAATTCTGCCTATATGTTGTTTCTTATCCCACTTGGTAGAGAGCAACATTCAGACCAAGTCCAAGAACCCGTGTGGTCTCATGGAAGGAGGGAAATTGGGGGGCAGCTGGTTGTGATGGGGTACCCATAGGTAGAAGTCTGGCTTGTCTCCGTGACTCTGATATTTTATGGGGTGGGGTTGTTAACTCTACGCCCAACGCTCTATAGTCGGGGATATATAAGACTGGGACCTATGAGTTAAAGTGGATTCCGAACCACTACAAACATCCATAGCACAACCGGGACTGGAACCCGAAACCCATCTGGCGGCAATGAGCGCCAGACACTCGGCCATCAGGCCCTTTTCTGCGTGTATTAATTTATATATATATTTATTAAGATTACGAATTTTTGTTATTATAAATCATGCTAGAATTTGTAAAAGGGATCTTTTAAATGAATTATCAATTAAAATAATTGCCACTAATGTAAAGAAAAACCGTACATTTGTCTTGCAGAATTTCTTTAAGGTCTTAATTTCACAATCCTATTTGAAATCTTGTAATAACTCTATCCAATAATCTCTACCAGTTCCGATAGATGGAGCCACGGGGTAGCGAACTGTTCAATGGCAAAAGAAACAATTTGGGACCAGATTTACAGATGGAAGGGGTAGGACCACTTGGATATCTTGGACCCAGGGCCGGATTTAGATGAAAAGAGGCCCTAGGCTATTCCACTTATGAGGCCCTTTCACCTCCCATTTTTAAGTTTATAAATTACACGAGAGACAATAAAATACATCATTACTTATATCAATATGCTAAATGAAACATGCTGTGATGGGTACTCATCTTTATAAAAAACGTTGCCCAAAAAAAAAGTCGAGAACACTTATTTGGACATTTATTCTCAGCACCCTATAGAGTACTCGTAACAATAACTCATCCAACATATAACACACATTTACAAAGAAGCAGAACTCAAATAATAAAACTCTTTGCCCATGAAAATAAAATGCATAGAAACTATCTATGCATATTTTATTTTCATGGGCAATATATTCAATACATTGAAGATGAAAGCAATTCAATTCAGATAAATTTATGTTTGTGTATGAGTCCTATATGTAGAGTTTCACCTTATTTTTGATTCAGTGTTTACTGTTTTTAGAATAGTGTCATTCTAATTTTGCTAACAATTTGAATGTAGGCCCCTCTTTATTTTGTGGCCCTAGGCAGAAACCTAGTTAGCCTATAGGAAAATCCGGCCCTGCTTGGACCTGAGAAATTTAGGAACACTGCATCTGTCTGGGGCATTGAAAAAAATTATTAAGGAAACAGTTGTTTTTCTGGAACTTATCTGCACCATTAAAGCGTTTCAATTTAATATACCTTAGATTAATATTCAATTGTTATTGGTTTTAACTGCTTCAGACTTCAACATCCATAGAAATTTTAAAGAAAAACTAACACACTCCAAAAAGTCAAAACCACCAAACTTTTGTCATTTTGTTAGTAAGAAGTCTGTTTTTACAACGTTTTATAACTCCGTTCAATCTTATTCTGATGCTTCACTTATTGTAGATTATTACGGAGATCCTTGGCCGCGTAGCTCCTTCTTTGTAAAATGTTGAAACATAGCGGTGGTCTCATGCCCTTTCAGTTGATAAGAAAAATAGATAATTAAAGGCCCTTTTTTTTAAAAAGAGAATTTTTATTTAATAAAATTGTAAAATGAAAAATATCAAAAATTTCAAAAGTGTAGATGTTGATGAAATCAGTTGCATGTAATAATAAAACAGTATGAGCAAAGGTTCAAATTAGGAGAAAAGCGAACTTTTTTCATCTAGGCAGTTGTAAGGAATGAATTTAAAATATTTAGAACAGTGCGAGGGTCTTTTTCTGATGCTTCTTAAATCCTTTTCATCCTTTAAATCCTTTCAATTTTATTTCTTTTTGCAATGTCATGTTTACTTTTAAATTTATCATTTATTTGATATTTATTATTATTACTTTTTTTTTTATTGATTTGTTTGCCACTTATTTCTGTAATAATCTTGTGATATTTTGCAGTACAAGATACTTATGTTGTTGTTACTAATGCCCCTGGTGCAGGAAACCCTACACCAGGTCCAGAAGACCCACGTCGCAGGCGATTGGGCCACAGCTAAGGGTAATTGCAGCTTCACTTTAGCGAGGAACCACGAGGGCTGAAGATAGACTACATCTCAAGACAATGCTCTACGATCCCATGAGACAGGGACCTATGGTTTAAAGTGGATTCTGAACCACTGCAAATATACATGGCATCGCCGGGACTCAAACCCGAAACCTATGCCACCGAACGCCAGACACTCGGTCATTCAGGCCCACATGATACTTAAAAACTTCAACAAAAAAAATCGAATTTTAAAAATTCTTCAAAATTTTCAGCACAATCAAAGAATGCTTATGCTTCAATTTATAAATAAAACTTTTTATATATATATATATAACTGTTGGAAAGAAAATTTTTAAAATCAGCCTACTAGCTTCTTTTCTTTAATTTTAAGTAAATTAGATCCATAAAATAAACACAACCGATGAAATTATTTAGAGTAGGCAGTTATTTAGAATATCTGTTTCTTCGGACATCATTATACATTAATAGATCACTTCCAGCGAGCAACAGTTAATTGACAACCATAATTAAGATGCAAATACATGTACTGGAAAAGTCATAAGTTAAAAAACACAAGTCCCTTTTAAGATATATTTTTTTTTTTCTTTCTAATGCAGCTGGCAAACACTTAGGATCTTGGATGCCTTAAGGAAAGCGCTGCACAGACGTTACTCACTTTGCATTACCCAGGGGCGCGTGTAACTTGAAGATACGGACGCGGAGTCACAATGCCCCACAACACTCCACGGTCATATTAGACCGAGGCCTACGGTTTAAAGTGGATTCCGAGCCACTACAAACATCCATGGCACCGCCTGGGCTCGAACCCGAAACCTGTGGTACCGAGCGCCAGAGCGCTAGCTACTCGGTCATACAGGCCCCTCTTTTAAAATATATATATATATATATATATTCCCAGGAGGCGAGGATTTTAGAGGGAACTACCCTGCATGGGCGTATCGTATGGGAGCAAACACGGATAACTCCCACCAGATAGTCCAACTCGTGAGGCAAGATGCTGAACATCCCAAACGCTATCGAGGCTCCTCGTTTTTCAAAACAGCTTCAGCAACAATGCATCAATGGATTGAACCTGCAGGCAGATTTCTATACAGGAAATGATTTCTTTTTAGGGGTATTGTTGTCAGCACCAAGCCCAACGCTCTAGAGCCATACTAGACGGAGACCTACGGCGTAAAGTGGATTCGAACCACTACAAACATCCATGGCACGGGCTTGGCTTGAATCGAAACCTGTGGCACTGAGCTCCAAAGCGCTAGTCACTCGGCCGACAAGCCGAAATATGTTTTTAAAATATATATATATATATATAAATATATACAACTGTCAGAAGGAAAATTTTAAAAATCAGTCAGCTAGCTTTATTTTTTAAAAATTCGGTATAAATTTTATCCATAAAATAAATGAAATCCATGTATGAAATTAGTTAGAGTATCTGTTTCTTCAGACATCATTATCCATTAATAGATCTCTTCTACATAGAGCAGCAGATAAATGACAACCAATTAAGCTGCAAACACAAATACTGAAAAAACACTTGAAAAAACAAACACGTCTTATTTAGCCCAACGTAATTCAAGATACTCTATATCTCATTATGCATTACCCCCACAAGAACAACTACTACTACACCCCACATCACTGTGTTTAGAGCTGAGTTGCCCCTTTACAGTTTGGGAATAAGTTTAACGTGGATTCCGAACCATTCACAAACATCCATGCCACCGCCAGGATTTGAACCAATCACCAATCACCAAGGCCAGAGCGCTAAAGCACCAGTCACTCGGCCAACAGGCCTGTTACGCCGAAACCCAGGTCCCCCTGCATAGGGGAGGTCAACGCCCTATGTCCAGAAAAACATCCTGTCTGTGGGGGTGTCTGGCAGGGGGTGAGGTGACGGGAGAGAGAGAGAGAGAGAAAGAATGTAAGAAAGGGAGTTGAACAACTGCGACCAAAGAGAAAGGTCGTGTGGCAGTCTACCCTCGAGTGCGATGACTGCATAAATAAATGAGTTCAATAAGTGTAACCCCAGAGAGAGGTTGTGTGGTCAGTTCATCTTCGAGTTTGATGGCTGCCTAAATAAAGGAAATTAATTTAATTACAGTCCACTTTCATTTATTCGTGCGTGTGTCGAATATTATTTGAATTTATTTTTGTGTGTCCGAGCTATTGAACAAGGCCCAAATATGTTATATATATATATAACATATTTGGGCCTGTAATTTTATAATTTAACATAAATTATATCCATAAAATAAATAGTGTATCAATTGCATGAAATTATTTAGAGTAGGTAATTATTTAGAGTTCCTTGGAACTATTTCTCCGGACATCATTATACATTAATAGATCCCTTGTACCTCCATATAAATACAGATACAGACAGCCATAATTAAACTGCAAACAACAAGTACTGGAAAAAACAGGTGAGAAAACCAAACGCGTCTTATTTAGAAAGCATTGTCGAACAGGTGTTGCCAGAACCGTGGCTGGTTTCCAGTCGGTTGCACCGCAAACGATTTCCATCACGAAAACCGGCACTTTAACTTTCATCACTCAATAAACAGGTTGAAAGGGACACCCTTGAAGGCAACTCCCCCCCCCTCCCCCTAAAAATGAAAGGACACGCCTACTGTCATATTTTATTCCAGAACTTCGACACAATTTCTGTTTGTCGTATCGACATTTTCTTTTCTTTCCATATATTGGAAGTTGAGTATTTAATAATTCAGTCGCTCGTCGATGCACAACTGCGAATATGAAAATGAACACTCAATTAGCCCGCGTATAAAGACATTTTTTTTATGTATATCGGAGGTCTGTATTGGGTGGAAAAATTCTGTTTATGGACAGATGAGATTTATTATACATCAGAAAAAAATATGAAGTCTTTTGACAATTGCAGCAAATTGAGAGATTTATAAGATGTCAGCAAAATGAATATTTTTTTTTTTCCAATGCAGCTGGCAAACAGACATGGACGTCTTGGATGCCTTAAGGCAAGCGCTGCACAGACGTTACTCACTTTGCATTACCCAGGGGGCGCGTGTAACTTGAAGACAAGCCACGGAGTAACAATGCCCCCGCAACACTCTACGATCCTATTAGACCGGAACCTACGGTTTAAAGTGGATTCGAACCACTACACGCATCCATGGCACCGCCGAGACTCGAACCCGAAACCTGTGGTACCGAGCGCCAGAGCGCTAGCCACTCGAGCCATGCAGGCCCTACCAAAAGGGAATTTTCACTTATCAATATTAGGACTGATGACTGAGTGGCTAGAGCTCTGGCGCTGTGTGTCCCAGAGTTTAATTCCCGAGGATGCTTGTAGTATTCGGGATCCACGTTAAACCGTAAGTCGCGGTCTAATATGAGCTTTGTGGAAGCAGCGTTATCCGCGCCCGTGGCCTATCTTCGAGCTACACGCGCCCCCTGGATAGTGCTAAGCGGTGCAACCCTTGCTTATGGCATAAAGATTAATTGTATCTATATTGCCAGTTGCATTAGGAAATAAAAACTTATGAGTACTAAAATGACATTTTCTCTTTGCAAATCACTTAATCTTAAGAGAATCAATTTTTTTATTCTATTGTCCTCATTTGTACATTGTTATTTGAATACCTGAACCTCTTATTCGTAAATTATTACAAAAAAAAAAAAAATAATGATAGTTTATATCCTATTCAATTATAGAAAAGAATCTTCAATTTAACGGGGGTTTTCACACATTTTTCGTAGCGATTTTGAAAAATATTATACATAGATTTGAATTATCGCTCTATACTTATTTTGTGCATAACTTAGGTTAATTAAACCGGAACCTACAGTTTAACGTGGACTACTACTGCTACTGCTACTACACCACACCACATCACTGTGTCTAAAGCTGACTTGCCCCTATACACTTTGGGAGTGGTGTGGGCGATGTTTAACGTGGAGTCCGAACCACTCCCAAATATCTATGCCACAGGCAGGATTCGGAGCCTGAAGACTGTGGTACCCAAGGCCAGAGCATAAACCAATTGGCCATTGGGCCGCAATTCATTGTTTATTTTCAGACATTTTTTTTTTTTCTAATGCAGCTGGCAAGCATTTAGACAGCTTGGTCTTGGATGCCTTAAGGCAAAACGCTGCACAGACGTTACTCACTTTGCATTACCCAGGGGGCGTGTAACTTGAAGATAAGCCACGGACGTGGAGTAACAATGCCCCCGCAACGCTCCACGATCATACTAGGCCGGGACCTACGGTTTAAAATGGATTCCGAACCACTACCAACATCCATGGCACCGCTGGGACTCGAACCCGAAACCTGTGGTACGGAGCGCCAGCCACTCTCGGCCATTCAGGCCCCATTTTGTTGAACTATTATATTTCATTTTGATTTCGTAGATAAAAAGAAATTTAAAAAAAAAAAAAAAAAATATCAGTGTTGATTTTTGTTCCACTCCTCCACATCAACCTTCCAGAGTACAACCAATGTTATAGGATACCTCTTATACAGAGCTTATTTATTTTAAAAGTTCGAATTCATTGTAATCCATCCGAATGATGGCGAATGACTGGCGCTCGGTACCACAGGGTTCGAGTCCCGGCGGTGGCATGGATGTTTGCAGGGGTTCGGAATTTACTTTAAACCGTAGATCCCGGTCTAATAGGACTGCAGAGAGTTGGGTGTGTTGTGTCAATAGCAATATATTTTTTGTCAATGAGCAATATATTTTTGTCAATATTTTTATATAATTATTGTATAATTCATATGCTATGTGCGTCCCTTGGAAGGATGTTTGTTTGTTTCTGACCGGATGGGACCGGATGGGCATGATGGGACCTGACCGATGGGAATCCGATATGTCAACGAGATAACCCGTTTCCGGAGGGTGCAGGTCTTTTGCCACAGCTGGGGGTGAAGGGGATATCTCTGGAAAATATTTTAATTGGCAGGGGTCTTACGAAACTTCGTGCCAGATGGCCAAGAGCAATAATTTACTAAGACTGTTAAGACTCTTGTTGTCCACTAGTATGCTGGGATTTTTTATGGACGGGGGTGAGTCTGCGGAACGGATATAGACTCTGATATGGTGTCGGCAATCGTCATCCCCCCCTCCTTCCCAAAATGAACTATAAAACGGAGGCGATGAACATCGTAGGGAGGAACAACATTTTCTGCACACCAAAACTAAATTTCGTATTGCCTTCAGAAAACTCTACCCACTTATAAATAGAAATTCTACCATGACCAGAGATAACAAAATTCTTCTTTATAACGCTATATGCTTCGCCCAATTCTTACATACGCGCTTGCCCAGTCTGGTCCTATGCAGCTAAATCTAATTTAAAAACGCTTTAAACGTTACAAAATATCACTATCCGCCAAATGACCTCTGCTCAATTGTTCAAGCGAAATTCTGATATCTATAAAGCTATTAACATTCCTTCATTAAAAGATTTTCTTAAACACATCTCTGTTAAATTTTTTTGACACGCTTGTTAATCATGAAATACTGCAATTCAGGAGATTGACTCTTATGCTCCCAATAATGATTTAAGATGTACGCACAAAATGTTACTTTAATTTCTATTTTTATTTTTATTTGTTTATGGTTGTCAATTAAATTTTTATTATTATATTTATAAATATATTCTGGGTAATTTTCATTGTTTCAACTGTATTTACCCTGTCCTATCGGAGATGGAGCCCCCAAGGGCTACATAGCTCCAAAAGAATTCTTCAATCAATCAATCATAGGGAGGAGAGAGAGAGAAAAAAAAAGAGACGAGGTGAGAACTGTTCTCCGGAGCTTGAAGGAAGGTGGCTGAAATTAAAAACGAAGACGGAAAGATGATCGGGGCTGAAATGGTTGTACCATGTCCAGCGTGATATAGATGTATTAGACTGGGAGTTTGACTGTGAATCAGGTGACTGGCATCCCTTGCATACTTCTCACGTTTTCTACGATTAGCTGGTGATCCCCTGGCAGCAGCGTCTCTTGAAAAAGAAAGTTGTACAATCCATGCTTCATGATATGCACAAGTTTCCCCAGGTCTCCTGCCTGACCCTCTGATTAAACTGACCCACTTCCGCTTTATCAATGCAAGCAGGAAGTGACGACATGAGCATAATGTCTCTCTCACTTCCGCAACAAAAGACTTCCGGACTTGCTGCCTCGAACTCGTGTAGTTTGGTTTGACTTAGT
>BPLR01012153.1:0-43747 GCA_021605095.1 Caerostris extrusa
GCATAACAAAAGAGAAATCTTCAAAGAACCATAATTTTCCCCCCACTAACATAGAATGCCAAAAAATTTACAAAAGGACACTGCACTAAATCTTTCTTTGAGAATTGAAAAGATGTAACAGTTTCATTTCTACATCTTCATTGTAGTAGATATTGGAAAACTCATATTGATGTCGAATATTTTATTACGATTCAACTCGAGTGCAGAAGAGTAAAAAATTTTATCTATCGTAATAACTGAAAAGAAACTGGATCGAATTGTTTAAAGCGCAACAATAAAAAGTTTAGAAGGAACAAACAACTTATTTTAGAGTTATTTCAAGAAGAATAAAACGCCCTTCCCAAATAAAAACAAAACAAAAATGAGAATTCATTAATATTGATAATGGGTCATATTTTTACTCATCAATTACTTTTGGAAATCTTTGGACAACTATGGCTGTTAATAAAAAGGATTTATTTTCATTAAACTCTTATTTTAAAATAATTAAATGAATAGAAATATTCACACGGTCTTATTTTTATGTTAGGAACTTAGGTATTTATGTTAGGTCATCTTGGTGATACTATTGGTGAAAGATTGGTTTTACAAATATGTTAATTGATTTGGTTTGCCATTCTACGGTTATTTCAAAGATTTCATTTAAATGTATTTGCTTTCTGACTAAATGTACTTCGATAAAAATAGTATTGAAAGCTGTTTTAGGCTTTTTTTCACCTGATTATAGAGTTTGAAGCATTTTGTATGTCATAAAACCGAGAAATTATATCGATAGTCCTTTTATTAATAATCTTTATCATTAATTTATATCGGTAATCCATGCTATTTATAGCAATGTTTGCCGCTCTAAGATAATTTTTTTGCACACTTTTAGACGGACACCAGACGGGGACATACAGTTTGAAACTTGGGAAATCCGAGAGCGCTACCACTGTCCATCAGGTCCGCTGTTGAATGGATAGTGAAATTTACGTAAGTTTCAAATGGCATTTATAAAATGAATACGGCACTTTTAATTTAAATTGGGTAAATAATATTGTTAAAAAGGAGATAATTTGATCGCTTTTGCAATGTATGGTCGCATAATCATTTTGATAATGCATCATTTTTTCAGTGATTGCATGAGTATTTGTTTTTGTTTTGTTTTTTAATATACCCATAACATTTGCTTTGCAGCAAAGGACATTATTAAAAATGCAAAACTGTGAATGTAAATGCTGTAAAAAACTGTATTCTTCTTCGGAAAATATTTTTGTGGAGCGCTAGGGAGGAATGGCAATTGCAATATTTTGTGTATTTTTTTTTGATAACATTAAAAAAATTCATTAAATTTTATTAATTTCCAACTTTAAATCTATACACATTTTAAATGTAGTGATTTAATATATTTTTATGTTAAAAAATAAATAATTTCTATTTAAAATGAGTGATTTAAAAAAAATTATAAGTATGTCAAAATATAGGATAGTGCTTTTATCATTGGCCACTATTTGTATATGAAGATCTGACAGAACGTGTCAAGTGTCTATCTATTCCGGGATCTGTTACATCATCTTGTGACAGATGCAAATTGACTTGATGATTTGACAACTCACTAATTTTCCCGCGATAGCTGGATGGAACAGTCAATGAATTGTAGACTGATTGTGCGGTACGCTCATTTGTATACCATAATGAAGATTATTATACTACAACAATATTGCTTATTTATCATCAATATTAATTTTCGGTTAATTATGCAGGTTCTAATTTTTTATCCAGTTAATATTTTAAACGTATAATATAGTACATTAGAATATTCTTAGAAATATATATGGCCATGATTCATTATTATCATTATTTAAGAGAAATCACTTAATGAAGAACTGAATTTTTAAACAAATCTATTTACATTTTTGATAAAGAATTAAAAATTAATAGAATTTCGAAGGTCATTATTAATTTTTGTGTGTGTGTTTAAAACCCATGATCGTGTAAATACTTTCTTTTATATTTCTCACTAACTACGTAGCATAATTTTGAAGACCACAAAGAAAAACAAATTTCTTCGTACTCATGCAGGAATTTTACTTTTTAATTTATTTATAAATATGCAAAGGACAATGAAGTGTAAGAACTTAAATATGAAAATAATACATAAGTAATACATGAAACTCTGAAATAACATGTTGGAAAAAATATGAAAACCAATTTTGAAATAATAAGCTTTCAATAGCTGATGTACAGAATAAAATAATAGATAAATGAAACTTAATCAATGATTCATGAAAGACTTTGATTAAAATATTAGTAACATAAGATTGTATAAAATTATAAATATAAAATATAAATATTATTAAAATATAAAAGTGATTAACTAAAAACATTACATAAAATAAAAAGTAAAAATTTACTTCTAAAATGATGCATTTACAATACAGGTGTACTATTATATTCATCTGGTTCTGGCTAAATTTTTACTAATCAGTGACTAAAAAAATACTGCAAGTCATCTCAAAGTTCTGGGCATTATCTTCACTTCTGAAGTCATTATCTTCACGAACCATGAGTTTCAGTGCATTTGAGTATTCCCTAGTGAGCCGGGAGCTACATTAGACAATGGCAACTCTGTCCTTTTCCGCTGGCTCCATTCTGTTACAGATGCTTAATTTATTCCATGCATACATCTGTCGTCCAACCCTATATTTTATGACAATAATTTTTCTTTTCAAACAAAATGCAATCGCAGATTACAGTGACAATAAGAATGGCATCAAAAACACAGAGAGAGATGGGAAGAGTTATGAAGCAGTTTAGTTTTTCTAGTCCAATATTTGCCAGTGGGGGTGAAGCTTATTCCCATATCACTTCAAAGTCTAGACACTCCTTTCTTTTACTCTGTCGTTGTAACTACACTGCATGCTATATATTGCGGCTTACAGATTATTTTCACTCTTTTTTCAATTTACAGTGATTCAAGCTCTGAAGACTCAGAAATTCTTCAGATTTCATTTATAAGTGTCTGGTTAATAAGTATTCTCTATTATGCGACTATGAAATTGCTGTCCAATTATTCTGTTGCAAAACTAAATTCCATTGAATTCCGTCTTTCAGTGCCAGTATCCGAAGTCTCTATTAGCTTAATAAGAGTTTTTCAAAGGATCGCAATTGTATTCAATAAATCCATTCATATGACCTGATGGCCGAGTGACTAGAGCTCTGGTGTTCGATGCCCCAGACTTACGGTTCGATTCCTGCAGGTAGTATGGACGCTAGTGGCGTGGTATCCATTTTAAATCGTAATTCCTGCTCTAATGTGACTGTAAGAAGGGAGAATCATATCCCATAAATAGAAATCTCCTATTTCGTAATCTGCCAGTTGGCAGACGACCTTGGTCCAACGTGGGCTTCAATACCAGGGAGTCAGTTAGTTCGTTAAATCCATTTGTAAAAATTATCATATGCATATTTCATTGTACTTGAAATGACTCTTAATTAATTGAAAAAAAATCAAATATTATCTTTAATTTGATATTAATTAAAAAAATACAGTTGATTATTGTTTTGGTGCATATCTACACATTTTTACTCTTTTTATAATTATTTAATTGCCAAAACTCATATTGTAAATTAAATAAATCCATTTATTCTTAATCTATTTTATAATCTCGTAAAATAATTTAAGTTAAATAGGTTTTCTAATTATTTGACAATTTTATTTATTTATTATTCGCTTTTTTTATGTTCATTTACATATTAATTGGTTAAAAATTTTGATATTCTCGTATTATTTAAAAATATTTAAATTAGATTAATATTTACTGATTATACTTAAAAGCTCGGAAGATTTTATATTTTCTGAGCATACCAGTGCTATGATATTAAAAAAAAATAACATAAAAAATTAATGAATTAAATTAATTAAATATTCTGAAATTGTTTTCAAATTATATGCTTTCTTATTTTAAAAGAATTTAAAATAAAATTTATATTTTCAATTACTGTTTAATTTGAAATTCTATCTGTAATTGTGCTCTTGATTTGTAAAGCTTTGAAAATAATTCAAACTGCTCTATAATCGATATCAAATATTACGTCTTAGCAACTAAAACAATTTGAAAATTAATAATAGGATGATAGGGAAATGTAAAATATTTTTCTTCGTTCCATTATATATCTTAATTATAATTACGAACTTTTTACTTTTAATTCATCAATTAATTTTGTCATTATTAATTAATTATATACCCAAAAGGCAATTAATTTTATCTGTGCTGCATTCTTTTATCCTCATTATAAACCAGGAAACTCACTTTCTGAAATTACTTTCCGGAACTACTGAATTTCGCAACTAATTGAAATTCTCTATGCAATTTATTTATCTAATTTTATAAATGATGCATTGATTACATGATTTATAATAAATTAAAATTTATTTTTTACAAAATGAAAACAGGTGATTCTGTGATATATCCAACCAATATTTAATTAAATTTCTAGGAGAGAGTTTCAAATGAAACCATTGTTGTTGGAAGACTGATGAGGCAGGCCGCCAGCTGTGATGGAATCACCCGGATTTTGCCAGCGATCTGTTCATCATGTTCATCTCGTATGGTCAAGCCACCTCCCTCAAACGCTCAGTCTGGATAATTGCATGCCGGAAGAACAATTCATCTGCTTCCCAACTCGATTCAGAAAGCTGTCCGGTTTGTTTTTTTGTGAATAAGGAATTCTTTTTCAGTTTTATTCATAATTTTATGAATTATTTTCCTTGAAATTCTTTAAATATTTATTCTTAATTCTCTCAGGTAAACTTATTGATCAAAATAAAGATTAAGCATCTTTTCTTTTCTTAACAGAAAATAAGGTTGAAAGATTATTTATAATAAATGTCAATAGAGAACTTTTGAGGATAAAACTTGTTTTTGAAATTTTTGATGATCATTTTGAACTATGCGTATTTTAGTAAGCAATATAAAATAAATTGCTTTTATATTAGTAATTGTTTAACTTAGGTATGCCTTTTTATCTTTTAAAAAGTCTAAATAGTATAAAACTCAATTTCTATTGCATAGTATATTTATTTATATTGAATAATTAAGAACTCATGGAACTTGTTTTAAAAAGTGGTAGAGTACATTGCAAAATCTTTTCTTATTTGAGTATCTTCAGAAGCAAGGAACGGGTTGAAATACAAATGCACTAAACAAATATGAAAGAAAAAATTATTTGTTTACTTAATAGAATTATTTACAAATGCTTATTTTTATAGTAATATTAAGCATAATTGTTCAAAATCGCATTCTCCAACAGTATTGCATGCATTTTGTTCGACATTATTATGGATGAAAGTTTTCTTGATATCCTCACTTTGCTTTGCCGATCCATTTGCAGTCCATGCATTAGATGAATATCTGACTTCTGGTATTCGTAAAATATTCACTTCAGACAGCAACAAAATCGCAAAAAATGTGTTCCAGCAGATACACAATATTGTCGGGTGACAGACTTTATAATGACTTCCAGTCAACTACAGACATCTACTGTCCTCCAGAAGTACAGCTGTGTAGACAATCATTTCTTTGATGCTGCTAAACATATATTATTACGTGGAGTACATGAACCTTCACCATGCGGACCAAGAGTGGCTCCGTAGTTGGTGAGTGCTCAAACTTCACTTCCGTGAACATGCACTATTGGAGAATGGAATGCACAATTTATGTTCATTTTTTTGACTATTTCTCGTATTTGTTTCTGAAGTCTCCGCTTAGGTGCATATATTCCAACGCAGAAAAATGTTCTTGTAGAGTGCATTAACAGTCCTGAGATTTGTACTATGATATCCGTTTTACAGACTTTATGATTTTGTTTAAAGATTGAAACATTGAAATAATCCAATTCTAGTTAGGTAAAAAACAAAAACACTTAATTATTAGACAACTATTTCAATCGATGTTTTGCAAACTCAGAGATTAATAACTTCAATTGAGGATTAACTATACGAAGGGTATTTATCTGTGTTGTTTTTTGTTATTGCTGAAACACAAGAGTATCAATGATATTGGCTATCAAACTATCAAGCTATTAATTATCAAGACAGTAGACATTGACTATTGTTTGCTACTAGAAATAATTATTTTTATGGTATAACTAAATACATACTAGAAAATGCATTAAAATACCAACTATGTTGATGCTAGATAATGCATTAAAATGCCTCAGTCTATTTTTATTAAGATATATTTGTGAAAACAATTCCAAATTAAAATCTTTTCAATAAACAGAAACTGTCTGATTAAAGAGTTTTGAACTTTTTATAAAAAAATTGAACCGAATACTAAACCCATTATTAAATCTTTTTTTAATAACATCGTCAAAAATATTTATTTTTTAATTTATAACATCATTTAATTTTCATTATATAATGCTTATATATCCAAAACAAATATATAAAAGAACTTTTTTTTTATTTTTGTGTGGCCTATAGGCAAGTGACTGTAAATATATAACGCCCATGGCCTTTAAAAGTCTGCGTAAGTCTGCAATAGAGGGATTTTCCAAGAGTGTGGGATAGAAATTGATAGATAATTAATAGACTGATAAAATTGATAGATTTATTGTCAAATATAATCAAATTGTCTGAAATCAAATCAAATCAAACCAAAATTATCAAATCAAATTGTTATCTAATCAAATCAAATCAAAATTATCAAATCAAATCAAAATTATCAAATCAAATCAAAATTATCAAATAAATCAAAATTATTAAATCAACTCAAAATTACCAAATCATTTATCAAATCAAATTGTCATCAAATCAAATTCTTTGAAAAAAGATGTTAACTCTAATCCAAGTAACAGTTGATTTTAACGGATCTTAATTTATATCACATCGTTCGTTTACTCATAAAAGGCAGGAGTCAATGAAATACAAGTTTAAGATGATGTCATATAGTGGCATCTTTATTTCGTGCTAAAGCGTTTCGTTTTAGCGTGCTTTATTTCTCTGCTGACAGGAAAGATTTACAATAGCTACTGTCTGTTATTGGCTTAATGCAACTTCTAAAGCTACCTAATGCCAAAATCAAAAATCATCGTTGAAATGAATTCTGATTTCGTCAACTAGAGTTGAACGTTAATTCTAGTTATTGTAATTAAATTGGCAATTATGTTAATATTAATGTAAACGTATTTTCAAACCGAAATATTTAAAATTATTATGTTCGAAGTATATATTGGAGATTTCAATCGCCCTTGCTTTTGGTTCGTATCAAATTACTTCAGCTAAATAGCCGAATGTTTTAACCATTCGTTCAATACTCTACCTTTGCAAATCTAATCATAGAATGAGTTAATTAAATAGTTGAATACATATTTACTTGCAATTTATTAACAATATTCTCCATTACACAATAGAGTTTTAAATTCCTATTGATATTCATAATTATCCTGTTAATAGTGTAAATAAATATCTTTGTATTAGAATACTAGATATTTTTAAATTCTCTTTCCCAATTGCTTCTGCTAAATATTAGGATAATATTACTCCATATACAAAAAAAAAAATAATAAATAAAAAGAAATATTGTGTTGATATTTAATGTGCATTGCATAAAATTCAATTAAAGTGTTATTTAATAAAGAATCTATATAACGTTTCGCAGAATATGAAACAAATTCAATAAAAGTTTTATATCTTCACAGATTCTAACATAAATTTGAATATGCTTAAGTTTCTTTGCTCTTTTAAGCTCCATGCAGTATTCAGGTCCATTAAAATAGTATTATCCTAAGTGGTTCTTATGGAAACCGGGCATCTTAACAAGGAATTTTTTTTTTCTTTTTTTAGGATTGTACAATTATCAGTTAAAGTAAGTTTTTGTCTCGGAATTTCTGTCTTTATTTTTCTCGTCTAGACAGTAATTCTTTCTCAAGACCTTTCGCAATAAAAACTCTAGTGATTTGAAATCGGAACTTGTAAATTGAATGGTTAAATTCGAAGCCGAGATTATTTCTATCAATGTCTTAATCGCTCAAAGAAATTAGGTTGACGACGAAATAGTTAATACTTTCATTTATACTTTGCATAAAGGGATTTTTGAAATAAGTTTTAATAATATAAAACTTAAGTTAAGTTATGAAGATTTGCAGCCTTAAGAATTAATTTCAGAAATATTTCTAAGCGTTCTTGGTGATTTATATGAAAGTGTCGCATTTCAAATTAAATTGTTTGTGGTATATATATAAATTAAAGAAATAGACAAAATGCAATTACGAATTCTATATATTTGTATATCTTAATATTTTTTCACATAGTTACCATTTATCTGTAAGCACTGATAACATGATGTTCCTCAACTTCATGTGAAGGAAAATGTAGAAATTACTAGATGGAAGGTTAGGATTGTAAGAAGGGAATCTAAGATTTCTCATCAGAAATTTTAAATCGCCAGAGCTGTGCAACTGCATTGCTGTTCATAACTTCAACTCAAGTGTCGTTATTCTTACCAATGGACATGTCATCATCATGAATAAAAGATGGCATTAATGATCGGCATCATTGCCACATTTTCATGTACTCATTATTGCAGATTCAGGAATGACACACAATTAAAGAATATATTCTGTATGATTATTTCATTTTGAATGAAGAATAACTAATCAAACCACACATTTGATGCTACTTTCATCATGGCAGATACAGTAACTCTCTTTCACACGAAGACCAACATTATTGAAATGACGATTGAGTTAACAACATGATCACAAAAGATAAATCCTGGTTACTGAGCAAAAGCTGTTTTATCATTGTCATTCAGGGTGTAATTATAATCCTGTACCCTTGCATAATTAATTGTCATAAAATGATTTATATGACAGCGAGTTACAAAGTTTACTATAATACAAGTAATATAAAAAAAAAAATTTGAAAGCCAATTCTATTGCAGAAAGTCCTTTATAAATAATTTTCATTCATTTTTTTAAGTTTATCTGGCGCCATCTATTGGTAGATATATGCAACTTAAATCTAAAATTAAATTTAATTACTGAATTAATATTTGAAGAAACTGTATTACCATACAGTGTGATTCACTTCAAGTTTAAAAATATATTTGAACTTGAGTGGATGAATAAAAAGTATTTTATGAACGATTGAAAATTAGGACAATATATATATAGGGAGAGTGTGAGCTAATAGAAGGAATTGAATAAAGTCTCATTTCTAAACTGAAAATTGAGCGCGTATCATTAGCACAACAGATAAATGTTGGTTAGGAGCAAACGTGGTTCTATTGTTGTCATTCAGGATGTGCAATTATGCTCTAGCATTAAAATTACTCTAAATGTGAAAAATCTGTATGATATAATGTCACGCTAATTGTGATGTAAGATATGATGTGAAATAATAGTATGCCAATGGCAGAACTGAACCTAGGCGATTCAAAAATTTTGGACGGAAGAGTTTAATCATCAACAGTTCCGACCCAGCCCCCAGTAAAGGTTTACTGCCGAGCATTTTGTCAAAAGTCAAATGCTATAATATTTACTGGAACTACCACGAAAACGGAATTTTACGTTCAGAGTTTAAAGTTATTCCTGCGATGTTAAAAGTGGCTATAAATGAATAGTGACTAAATATATTAGTGACCAAAGTATTTAAGTATATAGAGACCTCAATGGAGTTTTGTTTGACTGCTTTGATTTTGATTTTGTGACAGTGGTCCCATCTACGCAACCATGTTTACTCCTATCATTATCCTCCTTTAGAGAGTGCAAGAGCGCCCTTTGCGGCGTGCAAAAGAAATCGTCAATTGGCAATAAGACTCTCGCCCGAGAGGACGCACGGCGCAACTGGCGCTGAAGTACAATCTCTTATCCGGGAGCTAGAAGTTGAATCCTTCCACTCATCTTTTATTGTATATCGTTAAATAGGCTACTGGTGTGATAAATAGTGTTTATAGTTTATTGTGGTGTTAATGTCGTATTTACGTGCTTGTAAAAATAAATCTATGTGCTCTTGGTCTTGCGACTCGACTCGATCGCACTCCGATCCAGCTGCCCAAACAAACAAACTGACATCCACTACAATTTCATATTCTATATTTATTTTTATATATAACTTGTTCTTTTGTTTGAAATGTGTCTGCCTTGCCTTTTAAATTCATTTTTATGTAGAGCAATAGTCCACAATTTTCCCCTGAATCTATATACATTCCCCGATCCAGTTAAATGTATTTATACACAAATTCTAATTCTAAGCATGATTAACAAATTACATTAAATTATTTTGAAATATTTTCTTTTAAATTAACCTTGAGGAAGAATTCTAATTAAGTGTTTTAACTTAAAATGAATCAATTAACCTATACAGTTACAGAAAGCAATCAATCTATGGATTCAGAATACGCAAAAAAATTTTTTTTTTTTAAATAAAAAGGATAAATAATCCAAATGTTATTCAATTTAGAAACATTTTATAAAACATATTTTAGTTTTTTTATGTATCATGAATTTTTTTTTTTTTGTAACTTTCAGTATTAGCAAACATGAAAATTTTTAAGTTTTAAAAGAATTTAATCAAGGCTTAATAAATCCCTGAAAATACAACAAATTCCTTATAAAAATATAGCTTTTGTACCTGCCATGTATAATAAAAATATTTTTCAATAAACGAACGGAAATAGTTTAAAAAAAAAGTTCGTTTAAAAGTCTAAAATTCTTGGAATTATATTCAAAGAAGTTTATCTTAATACAGATTTAATTGGCAGATAAATGTTTTTTTCCCTAAAAAGAATTTTTTTTTTCAAATTTTGTCTAGTAAATTATTTATTATATTTGGAATGTTTGAAAGATGAATGAATTTTTTTATACTTACAGACGTTAAAATTTATTTTCCGAATTTTAAGTTAACTGAATTTTTCTATAATAGAGTTTTTAATGACATTTCTATAATAATTTAAAAATGTTCTATAATAACTTAAAATTTTTATATGGCAGATGTATTTTTTGTGTTTTGTATATGACATGTACAAGTATATGACGCAGGATGATTCATTTACCCCAGTAATATGCTATTTTCTTTATGCTATTTTTTTATATACAATCTTTCTAATGTGTCTATTTTTATTTATGCTTTTATTTTCTTATAGAATATTACCCACTAATATGCTATTTATGCTATTTAGCTTTGTAATTATAAATATGTTTATTTTTTTTACAAATAACTTTGAAAAATTATGTTATCAAAACAAATGTAAATATTTTTAATTTTCTTGCAAACCATATGAATATATTTTTTGTGGGGATACACTAATAATCACACAAATATAATTATCATACGCACTGTGTACCAGTGTTTCTCAAAGGGTGCACCAGGGGACACTATTGTGCCCTGTGATATTCCCGAGAATATCTGCCCAGCTATAAAAATAAATGGAATACGAGACACATGGATGTTCAACAAAATGAAAATACATATAAAATTTTAACTGATAAAAATTATTTAACTTTATTTTAAGAAGCTTTTTTTGTAACTTAACTTTAACTACTATATTAACTTTTTTTGTGTTTCATTTAATTTCAATTACCATAAGCCAGTGGTTCTCAAAGTGTGTTCTGTAGAAGATTTTCCGGGAAGCCCTGTAGTATTCAAGAGAAATATATGTCCAGATATAAGTAAATATAGTTAATTTTTTTTTTCAGTTTTTCCATTCAAAGATAAATTTCATTACAAACAACTAATCTTTCTGGTTGCTTTTTTCTTTTCTTCATATAAAAAGTCGCCAAACAGCAATCATGCGCCAAAGAAAATTTCCGAGAATGTACAGAACTGGAACTTCCATGGTTGGCTACCAGGAGTGCTGACTTCTATGTAATTTTCGATGATGAAAATTTTTTCATTGCAGCCTCTGAGACTCTGCCGTCTGTAAGTATTTGTCTGGGGGAATGACCATTAAGATATAAAATTGTAAGACGCTAGTAACAGATGCTTATTTTTTCAGAAATTTGTACATTCGCTTACAATCATTTGCTGATTTTTAAATGTGGCTCAACTTCCATAAGTTTAAGAATCATTGCTATTTAGTAAAATTAATAAGCATTTCTTCAGTTATATCTTTGAAAGTTTATTGAAATAGAATGAAACTTCCTAGAAATATAACTTTATGCTGTCAAAAGCTATTAAATAAACAATGTATTAATATTTGTAAGTATTCCTAATTGTTTTCTAACTAAAATATAAGAAAAGTACTTCTGGAAATGTAGCTTTTCCTTTCAATTAAAACAAAAGTTGTTAAATTTCTTTATTGAAGTTACAAAAACCTGAGAAAAGTACAACAAAATGACAAAAAAAAGCCTTTAGCAAACTTAACAATACTATAATCTGTAAAGTACCTGAAATCTTTCGGATTTTTCCCATCAGTAGACAACAAAGAAAATGAAGTGGCTTTTAAGAACAGAAGTCAATAAAACTGTTCGGTTCAATGTCGTTTCCACGTTTAGTTTTCTAACTTCCAGATTGAATTAATTGATTTGTCGTCTTTAGGAACTTTTTTTTAGGAATCTGGTTTTTATTTTTTTTTATTCTCAAGTTCTTTTTACTTCCTTTTATTTTCATAGCAAAAAAAAAAAAAAATGTTGGCAAGGAGGTTTTTTTTATGTGTCTCATACTAACCTAAATAAAAAATATTTAATAAAAAATTAAGAATTTTTGTCAGTTGTTTTAATATATTTAAAAATGTTTTAATGAAAATGTTTCAATGAAATTGAAGAAAGTTTAGAATGTTTCAATGAAAATCACATTAATTTTAGTCTTTTCAGTTACATTGTATTTATTCGCTGAGATTATTTCGTACGATTTATATATTTATTTCAGAAATATTTTCTGAAATTAAAAAAATATTTTACATTCCAATAATTTGTAAAACATTGAAACATTTTTTTTAAATCTAACAATTGTGCAATGTATAGTTTACAGAATACAGAAATGCTTATTATTATTCTTTTTGAAATAATTTTGAAATTGAACCTGAAATATTCTTTTATTCATTTGGCATTTCTGATGCCAGGAATAGAAATTATTTATCATGCAATAAGAATAGAAATTAGTGGATTCTGTAGGCATTGAAATAATGTAGCATGCTTTAAAACAAGGAAACAGGAATTAAAAAAAAAAAAAAAAAAATAAGAATTAAAATAAAAAGCAGAAATTAAAACAATGTCACAAGAAATAAATAATGAAGCAGGAATTAAAACAATGCTGCAGCTATTAAAACAATGAAGCTGGAATTGAAACAATGTAGCATGGATTAAAACAACGAAGCAGGAATTAAAACATTGTAATAGATTAAAACAATTAAACAGAATTTAAAACAATGTACAAGGATTGAAACAATAAAGCAGGAATTAAAACAATGTAATAGAATTAAAACAATGAAGCTGGAATTAAAACAATGTAACAGGGTTTAAAACAATGAAGTGGAATTGAAACAATGTAGCAGGGATTAAAACAATGAAGGAGAAATTAAAACAATGTAAAAGGGATCAAAGCAATGAAACAGGAAATAAAACAATGAAGAATGTATTAAAAAATATAATAGGATTAAAACAATGCAAGAGGGATTAAAACAATGAAGCAGGAAATAAAACACTGTAATAGGATTTAATGATGAAGCTGGGGTTAAAACAATGTAGCAGGGATAAAAACAATGAAGCAAAAATTTAAATTGTCAAAAACATCAATTCTCAATTACGTTTTTGAAATTTACCAAATTGTCAAAATGCTTCCTTTTCTACACAAGAATGTCAACTATCTATGAAGAAGCTGTAGGAAAAGACAGAATCGAAATAATAGGGAAATCAAATTCGTATAAAGCAGGAATACGTGATATTCCCATTTATATTTTGATGTATTTAAGTTTGATTTGAGTTAAGGTAAATACAATTTGATTCTTTCTTATGAATATCTGTGTAAATTTCAACACAATTTGCATAAATGCTGTAACTTATTTTATTATTATGAAGAACTAGTTTTTTTTTATTAAAATAACTCACAATTTTTCAATAAAAAAATTAATTTTTAGCAATCGTCATTAGAAATTTTTATTCAAATTGATATAAAATTTAATTTCTGTTGTTAATTAATAGTTAACATTTACTATGTTTTTATTCTTGTTATAATTACTACATACATAAATATATGATTTAGCACACTTTAAAGTCATAATTAATTATTTTCAGTTAAATGAATCAATGCACTTTATATTTGAGTGATGATGAAATCGATATACTTTTACCTTTATTATTATTTAGAATATTTTTTTTCAATTTACAAAGTTTAGTTAGTAAATTACGTTTGGAAATGTCAATCATTTAAGAATAAATAAAAATTATTATTAGGAATTATGTTTCCTGAATAAGCAAAGGAAAATTTATAAATAGGCTATTAATTAATGCAATTCTTCTGAAAGCTATTATTTATTCTCAGCTATCGCAACTAAACTTACTCTGGATATCACGGAATATAATATTAAACAAACACTAAAATAAATAAAAAGAATTTTATCTCCCCAAAACATCCCATGCTTAACAATTTTATAACTCATAAAATCACTTTTATTTGTACTACTTTTAATCTGAGAGAAAGGTATCTATTTTTTTATTTTGCTATTCGTTGATTCTAAAATAAGAGAATCTGTTGTATTGTAAATTTTACAAAAAAAAAAAAGAAACGATTGGTGACACTACAATATTATTTTAAACTGAATTAACATCCCATCCCATCCTACTTCACATTCTATGTGCTAATATGCAATAAGACAACTGCTAATTCCTAGTTATTATAGCTCTGTTTTAAATATCTCATTTTTTTTACTTTTTTTTTTTGTACAATAATTCTTGAAGATAGTTTGATAAATCTTTTTTTTGTAAAGCTGTGAATTTATTTAAATAATTTACAGGGTAGGCAGAAAACCCATAGAAATTAAAAAAATTAATGAAATAAAAAGAATAAATTATGATATGTTATAGTGAGTTTTCATTTTTTTTGACAAAAAAAATGTATTTTAAAATTAACCAATAGAGAGTGCTAACGTGAATTCATTCCCCGGAAGTATGTAAATTAGAATGGTTATAAAATTATTATGATATAATAAGAGGATGATTTTAAAACTATAGGAAGTAAACTATTACGACTAGTCCGTGGTTACTTAAATTACATGATAGAATAATCAGTTTGATGATTAAAAAGTAGCTATTGTGTAAAAGTAGCTATTGTGCGAATCTTACCTGTGACAAATCTAGTTTTGTTAATTATATTTTCTTTTATAAATGGAGAAGCGGAATAGAAATGAACCTTAAATGGAAATGACTTACAATATACTATAAAGATTTAGCTTACAACACTCAGTATTCCATATATCTTCTTCCATATGATAACAAAAAATGGAGGTGAGTAAAAATGTGTGGGAGTGTAATTGTTCATCGAATAGCTTTTTCAATTCTACCAATGTGAAAGGAATTGATCGGTAATCTAATGATTTCCAATAATCTGAAGTAAACTGATGCCATATCTAGTGATCACTTCATATTTCGATTCCTATTAATGATCTTATCCGCACTGAATGTCTCAATCAAGAAAGCCTTAATTCCATTGATTCTGTGAGAAACTATCCGCGCTTGCATAAATGATATCGTAGACCTCATTTATTTCTTGCAAGAATGGTATTGGATAGTCGCACAGGAATTCAAGAAAATACTCTAAATTCAGTGTATAAGTTGTTCTGTCATTATTCTGGTTAGTTAAATGTTTCAAAAAGTAACATCCTCAAATAAAAAGAATCTGCGAATTAGTGCCAAATCATCAATTCTGTAAAAGGAAGTGTTTTTTTCTAGTTCTTTTATAATAATCTTCATTTGCGTACTATTCGATGATACATTTAAGCTAACAAATTTCTCAGTTACACTTTTTTACTGTTAATTCTTTCAATTCAGTGCTAACTGTATATCTTTTATTCAATCATATGCCATTTATATTTATTTGAGTATATATACTAGTACTGTGAATTAATTTTGGGATTTACAATAGAGGGCGTAACTTACACTAGATCGCATTGTACACTTCTGTAACTATATTTATGTCAACGTTTTGCCATTAAGTTTTACTTTTTAATATGTGTCATTTTGCTGAAGTGAAAGCAGCATATACTTTCACATGTACAAAAAAAAAAAAAAAAAAAAATTTAAAGTCAATTCCTACTTTTTTTCACTATAATGCAGAAAGTCCTTTATGAATAATTTTCATTCATTTTTTTTTTTAAGTTTATCTAGCGCCATCTATTGGTAGATATATGCAACTTAAATGTAAAAAAATATATAATTAATCAATTAAATTTAATTACTGAATTAATATTTGAAAAGAATCCTTATTAAAATGCTATTGTATTAACATCAAGTGCGATCCACTACAAGTTTAAAAAAATGTATTTGAACGTGAGTGGATGAATAAAAAGTTTTTTTATTAACGACTGAAAATTTGAGCAAGATATATATAGGAAGAGTGTGAGCTAATAGAAGGCATTGAATAATACAGCAGAAAGTCATCAAATGCTATTGAAACTTATAGTGAACATCGATAAACACGTGTGAGTATTGGTTTCGATATTTTAGAAGTGATGTTTTGATACAATTTACAACAACTCACTGTTTAATCAAAAACGTTCGTAGATGACGAATTGGAACCACTGTTCTACCAAGATTCATATCAAACGAAAGATGAACTTGCTACATCATTGAATATTGATCGCACAACAATTTTCAAAAGTTTAAATGCGCTCAGTATTATTCAAAAGCAAAGGAAATTGGGTACTATACGAATTGAAGCCAAGAGATATTGAATAGCAACTTTTCACGTCTCAACAACCCGTTCAACTTCAAAGACAGAACGCCTTTTTTGCATTGTATCGTCACTGGCGATAAAAAATGAATCTGCAATGATAATCCTAAGCGTAGAAAAGCATTTAATTTATCTGGTTAGATATCAACATGGACGGCCAAACTAAATATGTTTGTAATGTAATATGTCGTAAAAATTGTCATAAATTAGTGTAACAATGCCTTTTCTTATACACTGAAAAGAGAGCCTCCTGTGACTTTCAAGAGAAATAGTTAGTTGAACTCCACACTCTCACCCGAGAGGAAGTACAGCGCAACCTGCAGTCCCGCTGAGAAACGTTTTTTTGCACTCTCTCATCACAAGAGGAAATATATTTATCACATCCCGGTGTAATAGTTGGCCTACAGACTCTCCTCTGTAGAGGAAGTATATTTTAAGCACCCTGCACGTACTTGAGTTTCGGGTTCTCGATTTAGGAGTGGAGTCTTCTTACAAATCTATAATTATCTGTCTTTAAATGTGTTATATATTGTATGTCTCTAATTGTGTGTATGTGGTGTTTGTGCATGTCTCAATAAAGCTCCTGTCCCACAAGTATCTCAACCCAACCCCACCCAGTTACGATCTGGTTTCTCAACCTGCAAGCTACATAAACGATTTTTTAAATTAGAATAGACACATTTTTTATAACCTTTGCAATAAAAACTAAATAAAAGCAGAAATAAATTTTATTTAACAAAAAAATTTAAATAAAAGCAGATGAAAGAAATTATTATAAACGTATGAAAAATATAACAACATGAAAAAAACTCTTCTTTTAAGTTAAATTTCTTTTAGATAGTTATAAACTATCTACTTTTGACCTCAGAACAAATTGATTTTTTTTTTCATGTGAATCATGAAAAAATCTTTGTTAGTTTTCCTTTAGTCACTGTTTTTATATAACTATTTTTTTCAATATTTATAAAGCAACATGGTTGAGATATTCAGATAATTTTTTTGGCTATACAGCAATTAAAATTTGCATACTTTAATTACTTTGAGGACCGCATTCCACGATTGAAATGTCTCTATGGAGAATGATTTTCTGGAATTCCCAATTCAAGTTCCTCGCCTCGAGCTATACGTTACGTCAGAGTGATAGAAATTTCAGGCTAACTTTTGCGCCAAGTTTTTAGAAAGTTCAGACTCTAAATCTAACAGGAAAAGATTTTTTTTTTTATAATAAAATGTTCCTCGTCCGAAATTCTTGTAGTGATTTTTCTTTTTTTTTTCAATTTGATTGTTAAAAATCTAAATATTTATCTTAAAAATGATTTTAGAAGATTTGATACTTGGTTTTCAAGAAAAAGATCACACAATTGTATGTTTTTAGTCTATCAATTAGTTTATTGTTATATGTTTTTATATAGTAACATGAGATAACTTTCGTCAATCATTAAATTCCAATCTTGTTAAGTTTAGATGGTTTTATTTTTCACATAAAGAAAAATATTTCATTAATCAATAACTGTTCAACATATTTTTATTTATTTCCAATGGCAAATTTACAGGATAACAGATTTCATAAAAAAATAGATAGAAAGAACAAGATAGAAACAAATGACAATTTAAGTCTGGCAATCTAATAGCGCTTCCATGAAGAAACAGAAGTAGTGTGCAGAACAGGAAGCAAGGTGAGACATATCATTTCTTCCTGGTTATCACAAAAGAGACAGAGAGGGTCAGGAGCCAGTTGAATTCCGTGAAGGTGGAATTTTGGAAGGTTTGGAATTTTATTATGGAAAATAGTATTAAAATATATTCAAAAATTGGTTCGTGCTTAAGTTCATCGTGTAAGAATTAAAAACTGAAATAAAAAAGATGCAATACGCAATCTATCTCGCACCATGTCAGAATGTCTTACTACAGTGTCTGAGGATTCTGCTTGAAAACGAATTGGATTTATAGTTTGTATTTGTCACTGTAGATCATACTACTCTAATGATGCATATTGATTAATAATTTTATATTCGCTAACGTGATATTTTTAATTTATTTTTCAGGAAACGTTTTGTGTACATTGCCTATTCGGAAAAGCATTCTCTGCATTGCTATATAATTCTAAATCAACTAAAAATATATTATTCCTCCATAAAATTTGCAAACCTAATGCTAAGACGCCCTGCATATAGATTTATGGAGATTAAGGGAACGTATAATTCAGAGAGAGACTTTCATACTATAAATTTTGCATTAATGTTGATGAATTTATGAAAATTGCAGCACCATGAAAGAATTGTAAGATTGGAATTAAATTCACAGAATTATAAGAGTAAACCTGTTTATAACCTGGTGATACAACATGGTATGCAATTTAGAACAAATGTGCATGGCTGGGTTCAGCAGTGTCCGATTAATAATTGTTTAAAGCGCAATGACCAAAATTTTATTGATAAAATACTTAAATTTAAATATTTAAAATATTTAGATATTTAAATTATATTTTGGCAAATATTTAAAATAAAAATATAAAGAAAAGAAAAAAAGGAAAATAAATAAATATATATATATATATATATATATATATATATATATATATATATATATATATATATATATATATATATAGAGCAGCCAATATATATATTTAAATTTAGGTAACCAACGGCCGTACCATGCTGAATATACCGGTTCTCGTTAGATTACCGAAGTCAAGCATCATTGGGCGCGGTCAGTATTTGGGTGGGTGACCACCTGGGAACACCGCTTGCCGTTGGCATTCAAATTTGGGACCTGAATGGCCGAGTGTCTAGCGCTCTGGCGCTCGGTGCCACAGGTTTCGGGTTCGAATCCCGGCGGTGCCATGGATGTTTGTAGTGGTTCGGGATCCACTTTAAGCCGTAGGTCCCGGTCTCCTATGACTGTAAGAGCGTCACGGAGCCAAAGTCAGACTTCTACCTACGGGTGCTCCATCACAACAGAAGCTGCTTCCTTCCCCTTCAATCATGAGCACGTATGGGCTCGTGGGCTTGGCCAGCCAAGTGGGATAAGAAACAACAAAACAAATTTAGAGTACAATTAAAATGTTTTAGTTTTGTTTATGGAATAGTACTTTCTACATATAAAACAAAGGGTAATATTAGAATTAATAAGACTTTAAAAACTGAACAATCAATTAAGTATTTTGAGTTGATTTGTGATTCAGTGGCAACGTGCACCACTGGTGAGCATTAGGGCTGAGATTCAATCCTCTGGCTGGTTTGTTGTAGACACGGTTTTTAAAAAACGAGCTGATTCGATGGGGTTTGTGGTGTTCAGTATCTTTCTACGTTAGTTGGACTACCTGGAGGGATTTTTAAGTTTTTTTCCTAAACGATACGCAAATACGGAGTAATTCCCCATAAAAAGGCCCTTCATGTAGGCACTGCTCCCTTCTTCAGTGACACGAAGTCTAGTATGATCGAAGTCTAGTATGATCGTAGTCTAGTCGAATGCTCCATCACAACAGAAGCTATCCCTTCTTCCATGAGAACACACGGGTTTTGGAATTGGTCTAGATATTTCTGTCGATCAAGTGGGATAAGAAACAACAAAATTGTAAGAGCAGGATTTAAAAAGAACCTCTTCAACAGCCTCTTACTGGTTATATATTATTATTTGTTTAAATGTGATAAAAAGAGGTTTGAACAATCTAGTAAATACATATAAGTAATAAAAAAAATCGACTTTTAAAAATCCTTACTTGTGGCCCAGTATTCAATTTAATTGCACAGCTAGCTGCCATGTGAATGGGTTCAATCTCTCAATGATGGCGTGAGTTACTATTCCGAAACGACGAGATTCTATGAAAATTATGGCAGTTTTGGGCAGTGATTCTTATCGACTATGAGGTGGGAGTTTTCATGATTTTTCAGCATGTAACACACAAATGAGGGATATAGAAACATTCTCAAGCTGTACTAACTCTTTTTACCAGTGTATTGTTATTTTTCGAAATGATTTTCCAATAATTACCCCCTGGCACTACAGCCCATGTTGAATCATGGATGGCCGTATGCCGATTGGCATATTCGAAACAGCAGATCTTTTTTTCTAATTGGGTAGGGCTGTCAACCCTACGCTCTACAATCCCTATTATACCGAGACCTACTGTTTAAAGCGGATTCTGAAAAACTACAAACATCCATGGCAACCCGAAACTTGTTTACACCGAAAACCAGTCACTCGTGACCCTTTTTCTGTCAATAACAGATGCTTTAAAAAATATTTATTTATAAATACAATTTGTAAACCTTGTCGATTATGTTAAAATATAATTGCACATATTTATGGAAAAAAATTATTCACTTCGAATGGTTGCCTTGGGTTACCGAAAAATCCATTTTATCTTGACAGATATAAATAATAAAATAATGCCTGAAAACTTAATCAACAATTTAATAAGAACAACGAGATTTTCTAGACAGCAAAACGCTTATCTAAGGAGAAAGAAAAACTTTTAAATGAAGATAGTTCAAGAAATTAATTTTACATGAAGACGCTAATTGATATTCATCAATAGGAACAACTTTTTTGCTGTAAATATGATGAAAATGCAGATGATGAACTTTTAAAAACAATCATGACATTTTACTAATAACTTTCTTGAGTGATGATAATAAAATAGTTTCAGATTTCCATGAAAGGTGAGATGTTCATTTTTACCAAAAGAATGTACATTAAAATGTTAAAAAATATTTGTCCAATAATTTGTAATTCACTATTAATCAATAAATAAAACCAACCATTTATCGATTTTAGTAAGTAAATTATATTTCACTTTGATTAATTTTGTTGACTACAAAATATCGATGGAGATACTAATTTAATAAATTATTGTAACCATGTTTCCTCCTACACAATGGCAAGAACACTCCCGGCGGCGTTAAGGTAAGATAGTCCGAATGGTCAATGGTTAAATGAAGTCGGAACTTAGCAACTCCAATTTTTTAAAAAAAAAAAATTGCAAACGCTTTCTAATCATAAATAGATAGAACCTTTGTGTAAAATGTCTTTTAATGCATTTATTATATTAAATATTTGAAACTTTTATGCAATTTAGTAAATAGAAGTTTGTAACCATGCTATTCCACACACTAGCAAGAGCGGCATCATTTGGTGTTCAAGAGAAATGGTCAGTCTGCCTCGAGATTCTCACCCGCGAGGAAGTACAACTGCGCTTCCGCTCAGAAATGTTCAGTTTATAGTACATTATGCCGAGAGGAAATATATTTAGCGCAACTCTGCGTATTAGTTGGTTTACAGACCCTCATCCGGTGCGGTAGTATATTTCGCGCACCCAGGTGTATCCGAGTTCCGGTTTTCGGCTTAGAAGTAAAACCCTTCCCAGAGTCTATAATTATCTGCCTATAAAATGTGTTAAAAAATTGTATGTCTCTAATTGTATGTGTGTGGTGTTTGTGCGCGTGTATATAATGCTGTGTTCTCCAATCTGCGCCTCAAATATCTCAACCCAACCACACTCAGTTACAATATGGTTGTCCAACCTGCATACTACAATACTGTTTTTACGATACATATATTTCGTTGTTAGCAAATTTAGAAATGACATCTTTTAACTCAGTGTAAATATTACACCTTTTTAAGTCATAAAAATTACTTTGTTATGCAAAAATTGTTTTTACGATTATAGGAGTTCATCAAAAGTCACTGAATTTATTTCACCAATTTTTCTAAATCCTTAGAAGTACATAAAATTATGGTAAAGAATCAGGAGCCAGGAATTAGTATAAAGAATAAGACATTTTTTGCTCTCCTGCCCTCGTACAAAATCGCCGATGAAAATGGGTGTCTCATCCATTTAAGTTTTAAAAATTACTTACGAATTGAAATTGAAGATAACTGTTACAAATTGAAATACATAAAAATATATATACATTTTATATAAATGGTTTCAAATTTTATAGTAGTAAATAATGATTTTTCATTAAGCATCTGATGATGTGGCAATTTTTTATATATGCCTTAAATTTCCATAAATGTAAAATATAAAATGTTTCAGATGTAAATAAATATCATTTAGCTATTCTAACTATTGTAAAAAGGGGCCTGATAGCTGAGTGACTAAAGCTCTGGTGCTCTTTGCCACTAGGTTCGAGTCCCGGTGGTACTATGGATGCTTGTGGCGTTTCGGAATTCACTTTAAACGGTAGGTGTCTTATATGAATGTTGGAGGTAGGGCTTACAGAAAACATCTATTATATCGCAATCTACCAGTAGGCATCCCCCCATGGGCCTGCTGTGCCAATGAAGAAGAAATTGTTATAAAAATATGCATTGATGTTCAAAATTTACTTTTCGTCAAATATCTCCAGAATTAATTCACAAAATTTAATGACATTAAACATGGACTTAATGCATGTTGATTATCAACAACAGTTGTGCATAGACTTCAGACCTCCACTGCCGTAATTGCGTTTTGAGGCTGGTTTCCGATTCTCTCTAGTTCAAAGCACATTATTAATGATGGTTACGTTGATCAAGAACGCATCATCGAACGGAAAGGTCTCTTTTTCCAAATCCAATGTTCTCAGTAAGTACTAAACAAGCTCCCTTTTGCTCAGAAGTGAGTGGGACGCAAAAACAGGTCTTCTTGCAAATAGGCTTCTCTCGTGTAGTTTTCTTAAAACATTAATCTTTGAAACTCGGAGTCCTGTGGATGCATGAAAATTACGAGAAAGCTTAGAAGCTACTGTAAGCTCAATGCAATGGAAAAATATCGACCTACATCGATCATCGTGGATATTAAAGGATCTTAACCAAGCTTTTGACGGATTTAGTATCTTTTTAAATTGTTTCCATAAGTTGGACATGACGTTATACGTCACATTTAAATCTCCAGCAATCTGCAGTTATCAATACCCTACTCACTGTGTGTTCAAGATTCGCCACCACATTCCGCCATCCAAAAGTTGGTGGTTACTCATTTTGTTGAGTAATATTTTTGTTTCGTCGATTTCTTCAGATCGCCAAACCAGAGATAATTTATGAAATGTGGCATAATGTCTATAAATATTTTAGAAGAATATAGAAACCTCATTCATCATTAAGTACTAACACTTCATTTTTAAATTCTCTTTATTGTGTGCAAGTAATAATAATGGCTTGTGACTGGAATTCTTTTATTTTATTTTTAAAAATTAAATATATTAATTTTTGAAAGATAAAAAATAAATTTTGAATAGCATTTCATTTTAAAGTTATTGAATGCAAGAAAATTACGATTGAATGATATATGAATGCGCAACAAAGTTATATACATAATTACATTAACAATTATTTTTTGATTACTTATTATCCAATCTATTGCTTTGTAATTTCACCAAATACTCCAACAAAGCACAACTTTTTGTAAGATATACAAGCAAAAGAAAATCCGAAACTACCACATGAACTTCTAAAGACTTTCTTTTTCTATCCACAAGCACGTGTGAGTTTAGGCAATCGATATTAAAGATTTTCATCTTTATTTGCTTGCATCTGACATTTGTTCAGTATCTATCGGGAAAATAAACAACATCATAACATTAAATTTTGAACAGTTTATTTTGCTATAATTGAATAAGCAAAATTTCAGCTAAACGTGATTTTTCCATTTAAGAATCATTGAATTATTTATAAATATATGTGACAAATGTTGTGTAAATATGTGTTACCTGTAATTCAAAATTCCGTAATATTTAAATGGATGTATTAAAGTAGAAATAATTTTTTTCTGACGTTTGAATTTCGTAACAATCATTATTTTCATAAAAATTATATTTATTTGCACAATTCGACATTTATATTTCGATTTTATCCTTGCAATATTTAAAATATAATACTCATTTCAATTGTTAGTTTTTAAATAAATAAACCTAAAATAGTAATGGAAGAATATTTTTGATTTTTAAAGATGTTTATATTAAAAACATTCCTAATGTAGCAATGTTTAGTCACATGCTCTCACATTAATTTTAACTGTTAATCTTTTATTACACTTTTCAATTGAGTAGCATTTTGAAGTCTACCTTATTAATATCTTTTAAAAATCTATAATTTTGTCGAAATGAGAGGATTTTTTTATTGCTGATATTACAAAGCTCTAAAAATAAATTTATTAATTTTTCTAATATGTATAGTTCTGTATTTTCCAAGATGAGATGATTTTTATTGCTGATATTACAAAACTCTAAAAATAAATTTATTAATTTTTTTCTATTATTTTCTTCTTCTTCTTCTTGTAATATATTTATTTTTTATGTATTTTCAAGATTGGGGGCTTCTGGACTAGTTTATAAATGCAAAGCAACTTCAGTATAAGTTCAGACAGTATAAGTTCTACTGACAAATGTTATTAAATGTAGAAAAATTCTCAATAAAATCATTTTTCTGTAAGAAATATAATGTTTTCTAAAAATAGTAATCCGGTTTTAGTTCAATTGTAAGTAGAAGTCATTTATAAATTATTGTTTATATATAAATACAAAGATGATTAACGTATTTTATTCTACAAGATCTCTCAGCACCAGGTTAACGAACTTCTAAAAGCGATAGAATAAACCTCATTAACTAGTAATCATAAAAACTGCTGGGTTGGAAATAATTTCCAAACGTGGTATACGACGTTGCATTTACGAGGTAGTTTCGAAAGTTATGACAGATATTCATCTTGTTACTCACTGATATAGCGGTAGTAGGATCAGTGATTATACGAACGTGGAGTTAGCCACTATGCATTTGGTATAATGTTCTGGGGAGTGTAATGAATGAGCTACATACTGCTTGTATGAGGAACACATCCGACAATACGTAATACCAGCTATAAAATCTTTTGCATGCTTGTAGTACGCTACAGGCATAACGTTCTTGACCACCTAGGTGTCACATATGGCTTACAGGGATTGCGCGTTGTGATCTGGTGGAATGGATTGCTTCACCATATTTTGATTACTTTTTCTGAAGATTTATTAAGAGGAATATGTCCTCAGAAATATACTGATGAATAACAGCTTAGAGAAGGCGGCTGCACGCATCGCAACGACTGTCGGGGATGTCTGAGACATTACCAGAATCTTATACACTATTAGGAATTCCGAGCCGTAGATGTGATCATAAGTTACAGCTCATGGACAATTCGAACACTTTTTTGACTTATCTGTTAAGTCAAAAAAAAAGTGCCAAAAGTCAAATTCACTTTTGTTACTATTGGCCATGTTATTTTATTGGTGTACATTGATTAATGAACCGCATATTCACTTACGTCGTTCCTTTTTATTTTTTCTGTGTACTCTACTGTAGAAGGAAAGCATTTTCCTATGTGATTATAAGTCTGCGTAATTTACCTTTCCTACAAATTTATAAACTTGTACTGGGACACCCTGTTTGATAATTAATAAGACAATAATTAATAGGCTATTGTTTTACTATGTTTATGCTGTTAAAATTTATATTATGTAGCTCTTAATGCTGAAACCAAAGTGCCATTGAGGAATATTTTAATCCATGTATAACTTTTTCCAATGTTAACGTTGTACTTCCCTATTTCTGCAGCACTTAAAAAACTATACAAATTGTCATCTACCTTTTTTTTTTTAAAATTTCCTAGAAATTTCAACTAAAACTAATCATGAAGGTATAAAATGATGAACCCAACTGAGAATTCCCATAATTAACCACTTACTGCGGCACTAATAACTTCCTTTCGACATATCTTACTAAATAATTAGAAATAAGGACATCTATAATACAACTGAAATACAAATGACAACTGCTTGCGATAAAATCACAAATTAAAAAAAATTAGCCTTTTTTGGCTGAAACAGCAATGAATTAATACCAAAGAACTAAATAACCAATGACCACTAACATTAAGATGTTAATGTATGAGTGAAATATTATTTGCCTCCAGGTGGTATAATTACAATCCAAAAACAGCGACTAAAACTAGCGATGGAGGTCTTGTTCTTGGTATTTCTTTGTTTTTTGGTTCTGTTTTGTTGTTACTTTGTTCTTACCATTAATGATGATTTATTGAATACAATTCAAATAAAATATTACTTAAATAAAATAATATATTTACTTAAAATATTTATTTAAAAAAATTTTAACAAAACTGTTAGATTATTGTTAACAATATAGATTTTCTTTTTATTCTATGTTTATAATCTAAATATTAATGAAATAAAACAAACAAATATAAATAAATTATTACAAAGTGAAAACAAAATTACATTTGCTACTGGAAAGCTGACAAGTAAAGCGTGATCTAATACTACATTGAGTAATCTCTTAATTAGAATGTTTGAAACTATACACTAGAGCAGGGGTCACGAAACTACGGGCCCGCCAGTGTCATCAATCCGACCCGCGACAGCGAATAGCTTATTGTTGCTGTAATAAGTTGGATAAAAAACACAGAATGATAATAAATCGGTTTTATTGACTTGCTAGGTAAAGCTTAATGACAAGCATAATACGCAGAAAATTTAATTTAAGCATAACAACTAACAAATAATTGAAATGAATACCACTAACATTATAAACTGGTGAACATCCCGCTGTTACCCTCGGTAGTTATGTATCACATATGTATGTATGTATATCGATGTTTGGAACGTATATATCCTGAATCAAACACATATTTTTATCCTGAAAATGCCTCAGGAATGGAAAAGCTAAATTAACATCAATGAAACCGCGGGGATCCACTTGCAAAAAAATACTAATGATATTTATTTAATTGTGATTTTCACTGACAATAGTTTGTACTTAGCAAGAGTATGCTCGCTCAGAAATTATAGATAATGGCAGAAAAATTAAAACGGTTTTGGCCCTTGGTACTTACTGGGTAAACAGTATGGTCCTAAGGCTGGAAAGTTTGGAGACCCTTGTACTAGAGCATTGAGGCATATATGCTATTCTGCAACTACCCATTCCTGAAATGCTGTAAGCGTTTTCTAGTTCGGCAAAACGTCTAAGTAGACCAACTTGTTGACTCATGCCCACAAATGTTCAATCTGTAACAAATTTAGGGATTGGTGGGTCAAAGTCAAAGATCATTGTGGGGTTAATATTGAGAAAACAGTCCTTTGACACCATTGCTATGTGTCTCAGCATTAGCCTGTTAAAAATGTCTCATAAGCCTTGCTATGAAAGGAAGCGTACATAAAAGATGCCATGATGTCGTGGATCAATACTAAAGAGGATTTAATGCATGCAATGACATCCCAAAGCATGACATCGGTGTATTGCTCCATCACTAAGGTTGTTCACCATAGAGACTATGAACCTGTACATCATTTTCATAAGAATCAAAATTAGTTCACGATTTAGTACTAAAATTATTACCTCTTCTCCATCATGTTCAGTGCTATTCAAGGCAATATATATAGGAGTTGTCCTAAACGGACTGTCATGGTGTCGTGGAGCAATACTAGAGAGAATTTAGTGTATGCAATGGCATCCCAAACCATAACATCAGGGTATCGCTCCAAACAGTTGTCAGCATTGAGGTTGTCCACTATATAGGAACCCAAACAAGTACACCATTTCCATAAGAACCAAAATTGGAATCCGATTTAGTGATAAAAATGACTTATCTCTTCTCCGTCATGTTCAGTGCCACCGAAAGATGCATCATTCCAAACGGAGGCAATGAAGGTGTGTGACTATACGCACGCAATGAAACGGATAAAGCAAGGTTTTCTGTCAGGCGCCTGGCAATGATATGAACATAATATGTGCATGAATAGAAAACACACTTTGTATATATTTAATTTGTATAAAATCAAAATAGAAAGATTATCTATTTTAAGAAAAAGCACCATGTAATTAAGTAATTAGGCAAGATTGAAAATAAAATACTGAAGATTGAAGATTTTTTTTTAGGTCTTGAGAATTTTACTGCTTATGTATTGTTTGAAATAAAAAAATCAGGTTTAACAGCTATCGTTTAAATTTTAATGATCAAATTTTACCATGGACAGCTAGACTTAGATGACAAATTTAACAATGGACAGCTAAACCTAACTGTATTAATTTAACTGTGAGCAGACAAATTTAAATGAATAAATATATCTTTGAGGAGCGAATTTAATTGTATAAATTAGACTGCGAATAACTGAATGTAATTGTTTCTATTAAAATAAGTAAATATCTAAATTTATTTAGTTAATTGATCTACTAACGCTAAGGCGGAAATTAAATTTATTTTTCGTATTCATTTATAATTTAGTTATTATTCACTTATAATTCTAGATAAAAAGTCGATTTACATATTTTAAATCTATTCATCATAATTTCCTTAGATAATATATATTGTAATAGCTTTACGTAATATACAATATGAATACATATATAAATAAAACACAAAAAAATATTGTATATTTCTTCAAATTAAGAAATATACAATATTTTCTTTTTTTTTCTTGTTTCAGTATGTAAAATTACTATAAACTAACAGAAAGCACAAAGGAAAAGTGATGATGCATGAGGATTTTATTTTGAATGATATATTTTGATGAATTATAATCGATTATGACGAATATATTTATATATAACAAATAATACTAATATATATTAATATATATATTTAATACCAAATATATTATGATGAATTATCATAATATATTTAATTGCTAAACATTGCACATAAAGTACAACAATCTTCATTAAATACTATTACTTGGAATTATCATATATTTCTGTTTTTAATTTTACATACTTGACATTATTTTATAAGTTACATAATATTGAAAGATTAATTGCTACACTAAATGTTTTTTTATTTTTTGTTAACAATGAAAAGAATTAAATAAATAAATAAATCTGATGTTAAAATAACCACTAAAAAAACAAAACTTTTATAAGTTTGGTTTTTATGAATGTTATTTCATAGTTTATCGTTTTAAGATGGATAAAACATCACTGTATTAGAAATTCAGAATTTATAATTCCCTTATTTTTTTCTAATTCATTTGCAATATATTTTTTTCTTCTAATGCAGCTGGCAAATAGACCGTGATCTTTCGCCATAAGGGCTGCACTGATGTTACTCACTTTGCATTACCCAGAGGGCGCGTGTAACTTGAAGATAAGCCACGGGTAACAATGCCCCGGAGTAACAATGCAGTACGATCCTATTAGGACCGGGATAAAGTGGATTCCGAACCACACAACACCCATGGGCAAAACCGGGATTTGAACCCGATACCTATGGTACCGAACGCCAGAGGTCCCATTCATTGCAATATATATATATATATATATATTTAATTGCTATACATTACTAATAAATTACTTAATTAAATACCGTAACAAAATAAAGAATAATATTGGAATTATTATATATTTCTGTTTTTAAATTTATATACTTGACTTTATTTTAAAAGTTACATAATAATAAAAGATTAATTGCTGCACTCAATATATATATTTTATTTTGTTAACAAATGAAAAAAATAAATAAAATGGATATTAAAATAATCACCGAAACTGCAAAAACTTTTATAAATTTGGTTTTCATGAATGATATTTCACAATTTATCGATTTGTGGTGGCTAATACATCACGATATTGAAAATTTATAATTTATAATTCTCTATTTTTTTTTTCTAGTACAGTGCAATAGTAGAAAAGATATTTAACCACAAAAGATTCATGTCCTTATATGTAGAAGAATATTTATTTTTCCGTGGAGGATTTTCGAATGCAAACACTGCTGTTATTTTGTATGTAGGCGATGTAATACTTGTTTACTCAACTGCATTCTATGTAGGAAGTCTTAGATGTGATAGTCTCCTTTCATCTATATGGGAAATTTAAACTCTTTGAAATAAAAAAACGTTTTCCTTCAGGTATATGTCCAAAGGAAATTAAAACTGTTTATTTTAACATGCCTCCATATTCAGGACTCAATAGAATTCTAATATCCTCCAGACTTCTCGAAGTTTATCCCACCTTTGAAGTTTCTCGACTTTTGAGTCGTTTGAAGTTTGTGAAGTCAACAGTTTGCATTTGTTTGTAAATGCGTAAGCTGTTGGCAAATGATTTTCGACTACCTCGCAGGTGTTTATAACCTAAAACAAATACTGGAATTTTAGTTTTTTGTAAACAATTTTATTATATTTCAGGACACAATAATATTTTTAGAATTTTATTCAGTTTAAATTTAATGTTTAAGATTTTTGAAAAACTCGTTGGATAATATTAAAATTATATCTCATCTATTCTGATGCACGGGACTTACTTTATAAACTTTCTAAACTGTGGTTCCCGGTCTAATTAGATCAATGTGTGTAAAAAATGCCATAGAGCGACAAACCAAATTTTATCAACATTTGGCTCATTACGGAAAACATTCATTTGCGAGTCAAACTTATTCCATACTGTATTAATTTCGAAATTGAGAAGTGTGACCCCCATGAAGGGTGCGAATGGGTTGAAAATGATTTTCCCGAATCACAAAAACAATTTAAAATTAATAAAAACACATTTTCCTTGTTATAGGGTGCTTGATTGGCAAAATATTTGAGAACCATTTCACAACGTAGAGCCTAGGTATGCATCCACTGATAACAGGGTGCCACCACTGCAACCCTAGGATTGCTTTATCCACTGCCACTAGGATTGCTATAACTCCCTAGAAGTCCAGAACCCTACCACTAGGATTGCCGTCACTTCTCTAGGTGTGAGAACTACTGCCATAGGAGTAGCAGAGGCACACTTTTAGTAAAGCAACTTTTATCAAAACTGTTAGTATTTGTATAACGTAGATAAAAAAAAATTTCTACAGATCTTTACCAATGTGGTGTTGCTATCCCCGAACTCTAAGAAAATTTCAAAACAATACTAGGACAAGTAGTTTGTTTTTAGCGATGTTTGAGAGGAATTAGGTATCAAATTCTGAGATAAAGAATATTATTATAACATGAAAAGTAATATACTAGACATAATAGTCTTATAATGAATAATCTTAACTTGCAAATTATCTTCATAGTTCACAAGTCATACGGAACTCGATAGAAATTGTATGTTTTATTTTAAAGTTATTATATTATTTTATAATATATGAACCAAAGACATCTTCCACGACAGCTTACAGCAATCATTATAAAAGTATTTTTATCTTGTTTACTTCCGTTTTTGAACTTCATTACTTGGAAACAAAGTACCACTCATATAGTCAACTTTGTATTGAAAATCGATATTTCATGACTATAAACAAGATTTATTTTTCGCTTATGGCTTCTCTGCTAAATAGCAAACATTACTTACGAAGATTTGGTTTCAAAAAGCTATGACAAGTAGCAGGCACTAATTCATTACTCCTATAACTAGCTACTTTTTTTTTCATACTTCACCAACTTTATTACCTCTTTAAATTATAGTCTTTGATGCATTTTTATAATATATCTTTTCCTTTGACAAGAAAAGAATCTAGTGTAAATCATTTCTTTGGTGATACAAGTTACCATTTGCTTTGTTTACTTAATCATAAAATGATCTTTTTCCTACCTTACTTAGATCAAAGTACTAAGACTTTTTTTAATTAAGTGCAATTTTAAAATGATACTTCTCTTGGAAATTCCATAAACTATTAAAAAAATTAAATAATTAAAAAAATTAAATATTTAAAAATATTTAAAAAATTAAATATTAAAAAATTAAATATTAAAAAAAAATTAAATATTTAAAAAAAATTAAATATTTAAAAATAAAAAAATTATTGAAACAAATATTGCCAGTGGCTTTGATAGCAAATAGAACCGAGATTCTTTGACAATGAATTGTGTTTGAGTAAGAAATGGATCAATTTTTCAGTGAATTAGAAAAATTGGCAAAAATAATAGGAAAAATTATTTAAATAATTAAAATTTGAATAAAACATTTTTAGCATTTAAATAATTTTCTATTGTTAAATATTTTCTATTATAATAGTACTTTTTAATAATTCACATCATGCTACCGTTTTTATGAATTTAAATGGTTCACGAGTTACCAATACTAAATCTTCAATACATAAAGGTGTGAATGATTCTTTTTTTTTGGTAGCTATTTTCATCAAAAGATGAATTATTGATTTTATTATCATTTGTGCTACAAAGTGTAATAATTGATGATCGTAAGAGTCTGAATTTCGAAGATTTCGCACATTATTAAAAAATAGCGAAACTTTTGTTCTGTACTCATTTTCCTATTAATGGATATAATCTGAAGATATAATCTTGATCTTGAAACAAGGTTCTTAAGTTTTCCTTTTTTTTTTGACTAGATGAAATGAAAAAAAAAAAAATTGCTTTAAATTTAATATTGTTTGTTTAAAGCGTGCAATAGATGAAGAAAGCTGAAAATATATGCATCATTGGTAAAGGGTAATCAATTTAAAATCTTCAACAAGAAGGAGCTTTAAGGTTTTTGCTTTTGAGAATTATTTTTGCATAATAAAGAATAAAATGAAATTCATCTTATATGAAATCTAATTAATCTTATTGCAATCTCTCTGTATTTTTAAATACCATTATTTATGATTCGGTTATAATCTTTTTCTTTTCTCCTTAATCTTTTTTTGTTGATATTGTTTCGAAATCATAATTTTATTAGATTTTGATACATATTATAAAAGTATTACTGGAAACGTTTAACTATGATTTAAAAATGATGGATATTTAGTTTTTCATGAATATGGTAAAATAAGGTATATTATAATAAGGTTTTATAATAAAGTATGTATTATGCAGTTTATAATGTGTATTCGACGAGATCATTTTAATACATACGGATATAAGATTATCCACTTATAGCAGTGTGAATATCTGAGTTATGGTTCTAGTTCATTTTGCAATGAGATCTTCAGAGTTTTGAAATGGGTATACATACTTAATATCCTGTATCTATCAGTTTATATTAGACCTACAACGGCTTCAAAAAGAGGCTACTTTCACGTTCATGCTTGCTTTAACTTTACTTTACTTTTTAATTATAAACATTAAATATGTATATATAAATCTATTTATATGAAAAATATAAATTCAGAATAATTTAATTCACAAGTGCAGTTCACTCAAGGGCGGATTTTCAGAGCTCTCGACCTTCGTGAATTTAAAACTCATGGTCTGCGGCAGACCTTAGGTATCACACGGCGTGATACACGAAACCGCAAAGGGGGCTTACTAGGGCGCACACTTTGGAAACAGGCTAAAACTCCGGCCTATTCTATCCGCTTTAGAAAAAAAGAGTAAACAACACTCTTTGTCGACTCTCTAGAACTCTCTTCCTTCTCCCAAAAACCTTCCTTAACGAAAATAAGTCTAAGTAAGGGCTAGCTTCCTTTACTTCTCATTGGAAGACATTTTTCTTAGCCAATGGTCTATCACCAATTATGATGCCACAACTCATGGTGTAGTCCATATTCCATTTGTAATTTTGACCATGAAAATCACAGTTTTGAACAATTGGTAATTTCATGAAGGTCTCTTTATCCATGATATTGAATACCACAATCAGATTTGTGAATACCTGCAATCAGATTTGAGCAGTAGGTTGTTCTCATTAGAGCAAAACAATTGCATGCAATGTAATTACCCATAATACTGCTATCTGATGTCAAATTTGAGTGATGGAGTTACTGTATGTACTTGTCAAAGAATATACATTTCCCTCTCCTGAGAACTAAAATGCTACATCTCTTCTCGCGGGAAAAATGCTGCATCATAAAAGGGTTTCCGAGTTTAAAAAATAATATATTACTTAAGCTACACATTTATAAATCAACATTTATCAATTATTTATTTGAGAAATAAATTATGATTTACATCACTGATTCATATTTGTTAGAATCGTCATTTTATTTGCCATCAAATTCATTTTTCAAACTAAGCATTCACACCATCCTAATCGAATGAATTACAGAACTTTTATTACCCATGTTGATCGTCCGCAATGACTTCGCCAACACCTTCTCAAGTGCCAAAAGCACGACTCCATTAATACATAAGTAAGGGGCAATGGGAAGAGATAATAAAGCCCTAATACCATTAGCGAGGAACCACGATTAATATTGCAACATGGGAACACGATAACTAGTTTAAATCCCATATGTTTATCTCTACCGTTATTGACGGGTTGCAAACTCATGCAACATCACTTCTACCTCTCTGGTTTGGGGAATGGATTCTCATCCTTTACAATTGAGAAGTACTTATGAGGTAATATTTATAAAGGTAATCTTGTTACATTGAACTCTTGTAATATTGAGGATTGCATACAGTACTCAATGAGTATACCGTCTGGGCGAGTTTGAGGATTCGCTTTGGACGGGAGGTTTACCTGCTTTACCGCCAGATGGATGAGCATTGATTGTTTGAATTTAGTATTTTGTGACTAGTGATATAAAGCCTCACTGATGGGGAATGTTTCAAAAACTATTTAATAGCTGTGCTTTTTTAATTCCTCAAATTAATGGTCAAATATGAAAAATACTTAAAGGAATTTGAAATAAGTGTTTTATACTTTCCTGATATAGTAATGTATCTAATGAAACAAAAAAAAGTTACTGTGGCCATCTTCATTAAATCAATTGATATTGATAGTTATGATTCATAGAAAATAAAAAACAACCTATAATTGAGTTTGAACTTTCCCAGATTAGCTGATTTACTACAGATGGGCATCTTGTATTTATCATCCACGAGTTAATGAGTTAATTTTATAATTAACTGATGGATGAATCTTTTGATTGATAATACTAGTTATTGTATGATATATAGTCGTAGTAAGTAGTAGTAAGTAGCCAAATTTATGTTTATAAAATTTTTATTATATTATTTTTTTTCATCTGATTTTTGATAATCCATGCTTTTCACAGTATTGATGATTTGCTGTATATATAGAATTTGCATTATATAGAAATAGAAAATAGAAAATCTTTTAAAGAACAGTAATCCTACATTGTTCAGTACGTGTTATATATTATCACATATTGAAAAGTATTGCATCTGGAATTAATTTTTGATTCAGATTGTCCAGATTTTACCGCATTGAAGTACACACGAACAATATTGGGACGACCGTCTCATAATCAACAACAAGGCCACACACAGAAAATATCCACGCAGGCTATACTATTTTGTACAGGTCCTCACTATTGAGACACCTGCAAAACAATTATTTTCTATATCGGTGCCCATAGCATATGTTTCTTCTGACAGTCACTCCCATAGATTGTGTTTGAGTGGTGCATCTTTCTGTAGGATTGAATATAATGATGAAGAGACAAGTAATTTTCTGCGCTCAATCGTGATTTAATTAGGATTCTTATGAAAATGGTGTAGGTGATTGTAGGTTCAATGCTACCTGCTGTTTTAAATTGATACACTGCTCCATTGGTTTGAGGTGCCATTGCATACAACACTAAATTCCTTCTAACATTGGCCTCGGCATCATGACAGCCCATAAATGTTGATGACACATGTGTTGCTTTTCATGGCAGGGCTCCCATGAGGCATTTTCCAACAGAATAAAAGGTATTGTATATGCAACAAGTCACACAGCAGGGTGTGTCACGGATTTTTCAATAATGAGATTTATTCCTGATTGAATATTTGTGCATTGATTTGAGACGACAACTTGGTTAGCATAGTAACTTGATCAAACTAGAGGAGAAACACCTACAGCTTGTTTGGATTGAGATGATGCAGATAGCAATTAGAAGCCTGTAAGCCTCAATACCCGACCCTGTTGCATCACGGCTCATCGGGTTTTATATCCTGCAATAAATAATCTTTTTTGCTTTTATTTTTATTTCGTTTACTTTTATGAACATTACAAAATATACACGCGAAATTCAATCGGTTTAGACAATTCCTTATTGCGCTAATTTTTATGCATTACATTAGACAGGCATTTGAAATTCTGTAATTAATATAAAATTCTGTAACGTGATTATCATTTTTAACTATTAATTATTTTCATGTAACTGCTGCATATTTTTAAAATATTGCGTTTATTCAATTGTAATTTTTATTTTATAACGGAAAATAATTTACTGATTTCATGGCGTTTGAGTTGGGAATATTTGATTTACATAAGAGGGATTAAGGTACAATGATGACTTATTTTCCGTTCATGTTTTCCACTGATGATTTATTTTCCATTTTTCGTCGATTTGACTTTTATTGTGCTGGATATATATAACCAATTCAATATTATACTGAATAAATATTATAATTGGATTCGTGAGCAAATAATATTTTGTGACCGTGCTCTTCCTACACACTGGAAAAAGCCCCCCACCACCACTGTGGCATTCAGGAGAAAGAACCAGAGACTCTCACCCGAGGAAAAGTACAGCGCAACCACAACCATGCGCTTCTGTTGAGAAACGTTTAGTTTACGGTCTCTTATCCATAGAGGAAATGTATTTAATTCAACCCTGAGTATAAGTTGGCCTACATATTCACAGCCGGAAAAGACGTATACGTCGCGCATCCTGCGCGTAGCCAAGTACCAGAATTTCGGCTTAGAAGTAAAAAAAATACTTCCACAAATCTATAATTATATGTCTTTAAATGAGTACACGCATATTGTACGTGTGTGTGTTAATAAAGCTGTGTGTTCTCCAACCTGTGCCTCAAGTATCTCAAAGCAAAACACACACATTTACAATTCATTTGCTCCAACCTGCACACTACAGTTTTTCATTATTTTTGCAAATGCGATCCGTCGTTGATCGGTTTTTAATAGAAAATATCACCAATATATCATGTATTGGTAAATTCTATTAAGAAAATATGAAAGAAGAAGCCAAACTATATTTAAAAAATCCCCAAATGAAAGATATCAATCCGGCACACCATCTTTCCATAGTTGATTACGTACATCTCGTATCTGAACATATATCTTCATGTATATAGATTTGAATTAAATATCTTTCAAAGGCTATAGAAAATTAATTTTTGAAATAGATTCAAGAAATAAATATATAATTCTTTAATTTTAAGTGACTTTAATTATAGTTAATTAATTTATTCATGTTGACAAAGAAATCAGTACATAAATGTTTGTAAACATAATAAATACTTACATCTTTTTCTTGTTTACTCTTCTTAAATTAGTTCCCCAGCAACTGAGTTTGCCGTAATTTCCATAGCCAATTAACTCAGTTTGTTAAAGAAATTCTTGGAATGCGTAGCCAGTCGATTGACATTATGTTAATGTGCCAGCCCAACTCAGTCTATGCTGTCGCCTTTATAAGGAACTTAATTCAAAGTTTAGGGTGAAAGCAAAAAGTCAAAAGAAAATCCATTGTAAATATATTCTGAAATATTTGTTCATAATAAAAAAAAAAAAAGTTGTTGTTGTTTAAATAATTCTTTTTAACAATTTCTCGATTAGTTCCATTCAATAAAACTATTTTTTATGTGAATTCTGTTAAAAGTAAATTGATATATCTTAGCGGTAATTTCACATATATAATTTTTTTTTTCCTTTTGAATATTTTTAAAATAAATATAATAATAATGTGTTTTTATAAAAAAACTTCCTTCCTGATAATTATCTCTTCCTCTTTCATCTTCAAGAATATTTATTTAAATGCCCATGTTTTCTTTCTGAAAATATTTATTCTTTCTGAATTTTTTCCTCATTCTATGCTTCCTTTCTTTTCCTTCTTCCTCTTTTCGTATTTTCTTTCATGAAAAAAAAAATGTCTACTGGCAAAATACTGAAAAGATTTGATTAAAAAAATCCTCAAACAAGAGCCCAAAAAGGGTTATGAATATCTGAGGCACATTGAACAAACATTCACACAAAAATTAAGTGTAATAACAAGCAAGATGGCAAGATTAAATGTTTTTACTAAATATTTCAATGCTTTATTTGACAAATTAAAAAATAAAAATGAATAACCTGTTTAAATATGACGTCACAAAAACAAATGCTCCCTTTTCTGACATTTCCAAGAAATGGTGACTAAAAAAGCAAAATAAAGGTGGTTTAGAATTTGGAGACCAAAATGAATGCCATCCGCCTTAAATGAAAATCGTTGTTTTTGTTTTATTCACTCTCAGGTGGCATTTTCTGGTTTGGATTTGTTTTATCCAACTTCAGATGCAATAAAGATCCACCATCTTTCCTGAAAAATAAAATATAGACAAGGGAAGAGTTCAAGGTTCTTAGATCCTCCTTTCAAAGACGGATTGACCCTTACGTTAGACGTTTGACTTTGCAGGTCAAGGACGGGTTGATCCTTACATTAGACTGGGTCTTTGCACATTTTTTTCGTCCGTTAGACTTTGGAACCGGAGAATGGGAAAAGAGAAAGAGAAAGGAGTGTGCAGAGTCGAGTGAAGAATTCCGGGCAGTACTGAGGACAAAGACTCTTAAACGAACATGGTTTTAAAGACTATTTTACAAATATTTGTTATATACTTTTTTTTGTGTGTTATGTGTTGCAGTTGCCGTTATTTGCAATTTTAATAAATATGGCAGCTAAACATCATGTTTTTTTTTTAAAGATATAATTTAGTTAGTAATCCATGTACAACATTGAATCAAGACCCCATGGAGTCCGGCCCAACTTTTACTGATGCCATTTTTTGGTTTGGATTTGGATTTTTTATCCCTTTACTGATGAGAATTTCTGGCTTGGATTTGGTTTATCCATCTTCGTATGACATTTATTAGTATGGATTTGTTTTATCATTTTCAGAGGACATTTTTTGGATTGGATTTACTTTATCCATCTTCAGATGACCTTTTGAATGGACTAGTTTTATTCATTTTAGATGGTATTATCTGGTTTGATTTTTTGAGACCCATCGATAAAGAGGATAAATAAGCTCTTAATAATAATTAGTCCTTTTCATTTCATAGTGGTATAGATTAAAATAAAAAAAATAAAAATTAGGAACATTCTACTTTGATTAAGAACCTTAGAAATTCAATTTTTCTCAATTTATTGTTTTTATCTGTTTCAGTCAGTCAAAAATTGTGAGAAAATTGATATTAGACATTTTTAATTTAAATAATAGACATACTTTTTCAGTGTAAATGTAAGCTTTTAAAAGCTTCTTTCTAGAATTATTTGCTTTTATAAGCATGTTTCTGCATATTATATTTATTTATGCATTTTCATATTTATTTATGCATATTCAAAAAAAGTAAATAAATAAAATAATTTGAATGATAAATGAATTATAATTTATGATGAAAATAATTATAAAAAACTTTAAAACTGAGAGATTCCAAAATTTTTTTTACGATTTATTATTTTTTTACTATTAACTTTTTACTTTTAGTGCATTAACGAAAATTAGAATAAAATTCTTTTTTTTTTAATTGTATAAAATTATAATTTTTAAAATCAAACCAACAGTACAATAAAAATAAAATACTGGAACTTTATTAATTGAAAAAATATCTTCTGCTTTCATTTGTGTTGATATACTTTATTAAAGATAGTTTGATAAATTTTTGATTGGAAGGAGGTTAAAAATAATTTTTATTTTTTTGGAATATCCCTTGAAATTAAAATGGTAAAATTTTTTGGTTTTTCTAAGTTTTTTTAGTGTGTTGTCAAAATAAAATTTAATTTTCTGCAAAAGATTTCTCTGTAGATGTTTTTAAAAATTTTAATTTGCCAAAATTAAATAAAAAAAAAAATTTAATCTGAGGTGAATATTTCAAATATGCTGCGTCAAATAAAACAAGTTAATAATCAATAATCAATCAACAATCAATACACAATACACTAATAAATTTTTCCAAACTTTTTAGATTATGCAAATCTCAACAATAAAAAACCTTAAATATTTCAGTCAGTAACTAAATGAAATGAACACATCTCATTTAAAAACCCGGCTCGTTTAATAAAAATCTAATCTAATTTAGTTCACCATAAAATTCGCATCAACAAAAGATGCACATTTGCAACAAATGTAGCTGTTATTCAGTGACATTCATTAAAATAAGGTTAGTTTTCGGATAAAGGCTTAATTAAGTGCCAGAGATTCATTACAAATTACTTTAGAGATTGAGATTCTTTTAATTGTTTTTAGATCAAATAAAGCAATGCTACCAGTACATGTCTGAAATTATTTATTGCAGATTAGATTTAATATCCAAAAGTAATTATTTCAAATGTATGTATATAGACTTTCCGCCAATATTTAATGTATCATTAACCAAATTTTAATGAACTCTAAGTTTTTAATGTAAATAAATTATTTTTGTAAATTTATTGAATGTAACATTTTAAAGACTTAACACACTATCTAGGATTTTAACAAATATGTAAAATATTTAAAAAACCCACAAAAAAATAGATAAAAACGCATTACTAAAAATTTAAACAAATAAGATACATTAGATGAATTTTTTTAATTATAATTATGTTGCAAAGTTTAAAATTTTTTAAATTAATAAACTTTGATTTATAAAATGATGTAATTTTAATAAAAATATCCAAATAATTAAAATAATTTATGTAGGTACAAGCAACCATTTATTAGAATACAACCATATTTTAAAATGAGCGTAAAATTTTAATGAATGAAGACTTGACCGTAGAAAACAGTATATACAAGAGATTTAAAGATTACCTAAGCACTTCAAATCTACTTGTTCTGAATTGCTTAGGTAATCCTTTTCAAATCCAAATTTAATGGGAAAATGAAAACCATGTGATACAAAAATGAGTTGAAATTGGGGAATTTGCAAACAGCTTTCTAGATACAAATATAATGCATCTAATACACATAATTATTTGGAGGAAACATGAAAAGCATTTAAACCTCAAAACATATGAGTTTTCTTTGCAATTTGTTAATTTTAAAGAAGAACCATAGAAATTCATAGAAAAAGGGCAACTAACTTTATCTTCTTTTTTTTTAAACAATAAAAAAACCCTTTTTCTGATATTGATACTGGCACTGTGTTTAAAAAGTTTTATTTATGCTTTGTGTTTCTCTTATTCGTTCTTTTGAATGGTCTATACGTATAGCTTGCATCCATCTGAGACTCATTTGCATGTCGCGTCTGAGGCCCAGTCGTTTTGAAGGCTGACCTTGAATTCTTGATTCTCTGTGTTCTGCCATTGTTCAAGCTATTTCTGAATTAAACGACAGTATCGTTGAAGCAAATGTCGAACAATCTTTGGTTTGACCATTCTACCTTAATTAAACCCTATTCAAAGTCCTTTCACACAAAGATGTCGTATGCCAATACGGCGCGCGAGGTGTTGGTTGAAATTTAAATCTCTCGCAAAATTTATTCCCTAGAATTTTAAGTTGAGATTTTATTCATTCACTGCCGATCAACATGTTATCATTTGAATGTTGGACTGAAAATATTAGCATTAGGGAATTGCGTATTATTAAGATAATGCGGTCTCGGTGCATCGATTTTCTTTGTCTTAAATGCATTAATTTTATATCAAAGAATCAAATCTTGGGGTAGGAGACTTTGCATTAATATCTCACACAAATACTTTTTATTCTTGTCAATAGTAAAGGGGAAGCAGGAAATATTAAAGGTAATCACACATCTTTACTTTTTAAAATAAAAATAATAAAAATTCACAAAGCGCACATTTGTAGCTATAGCTTTTATTGAATGAGATTCATTAAAACAAGGTTAGTTTAGAGATTAATGTTAACTAAGTGATATAGATCCTTTATGAATACTTTAGAGATTGAGATTCCTTAATTGTTAATATAGAGATCAAATAAAAACAATGCTTCCAATACATGTGTATTGAAATTATATATTACAGACTAGATTTAACATTCGAAAAATATACATTTTTTTGCACAAAATATTACACACAGTATTTGAAAATAACAACAATTGCAAAAAACTTTATGAATATTTATAACAAAAGTACAAATAATATGAATACTAAATTTACCCGTTTTATTCTATATTCATTTTACACTAGCTAACAATTTTTTTCTACAAAGAAAGAAAATAATAACCACTTTATATTTATTTGTGCACTTTATTGAATGACATTGAATGAAGTACATAAATTATATAATTTAATGCCCTTTAGTGATCGACATTGAATGCAAATTTTCTAAAGTGCTGAAAAATGGATAAAATTTTCGGTTTTACTCGATATCGAAGAAAGTTTTTTTTTTACTTGGGCAGAGTGGCAACAGCATAGAGAAAATGGCTTTTTTAAATTGTTGTAGAATTAGGGAGTATTAGAGTTTGTCGTAGTTCGTGTCAATACAAAAAATATTCTTTTTTCTTTGTAATTACAGAAAATGGTAGTTACAGTAAACAAGAAAGAAATTCAGGAATTAAATTGAAATTAACAGTCTGAATAAATTGTTTGTTTCACAGTTTATAAAATTTATCTCTTAATCACTCACACTAATTGTATAAATTATTCTTATGAAATGTTGTTGTCGTGTCATTCATGGAAGGAGGGGGAAAAGGGGTGCAGCTTCTGTTCTGATGGAGCACCCGTAGGTAGAAGTCTGACTTGACGGCTCCGTGACGCTCATACAGTCATAGGAGACCGGGACCTACGGCTTAAAGGGGATTCCGAACCACTACAAACATCCATGGCACCGCCGGAACTCGAACCCTGAAACCTGTGGCACAGAGCGCCAGAGCTCAAACATTTGGCCATTCAGGCCATAACAATATGTTTAAAATTAATATTAATAGCTAACAAAAAAAGAAGAGACACAGGGAATTTAAAAATCAACCCTCTTCAATTTCTTTTTCAAATGTACATTTCCTATGTTTAACAAATGTACAAAAATAAGTTAACTTTAGTTTTGACAGAAAGAAAACAATTTTATGAGAATATTCTCGGATTTATGAGAAAAAGATTAAATACAAAGA